>JAOXOE010030018.1:0-13612 GCA_028565055.1 Phoeniculus purpureus | reverse complement strand
TTTGCCAGACTGCCATGACTTTTGGAATAGAATAGAGAGGGGTTTAGCAACCTCATCTGCCAGTTCTCTCAGGACCCGTGGGTGTATCCCGTCGGGTCCCATGGACTTGAACACTTTCAGGTTCTTCAGGTGATCACGAACCTGATCTACACTTATGAAGGACAGTTCTTCCTTGCAGTCCCTGCTGTTATCTTCCATGACTCCAGGAGTGTGGCTGGAGGCCTTTGCAGTGAAGCCTGAGGTCAAGAAGTTGATAGTAAAATAGTCAAAATAATGTTTGTTGTGAAACTTCACCCTTGCAAGGACATGATGCTGAGCACAAACGTGACAACATTCAACAGGGCAAACCTCCCATGAAGGCTGAGCCTTTGCACTTTGCTGCTCAATGTCGGTTCCTGTCACTGGACGGTGCCATCTAGTGAAGAAAGGATTTGTTACACCTCTAAAAAGCTGCAGATCCAACATCACTCCTGCTTCACTCTTTAGCAAGGTCGGGATGATAAGGATGGACTGCCCTTCTCTGGTGTTTTGTGGGCCTTACATTTGACCAGTTTTACACAGTCCCAAGTCGTGCTTGCAGATCGTTATCTGTCAGTGGTTGCCTCCGGTGTTGGCTGCTCTGTGTTAGCCGTTTTTGAGGAACAAGGCTAAAAATTCCACACACTGTATTTCCTTCTAATAGATTTTGAACCTTGTAGCCATTTTCAGCTCGGTGTGACAGGTCTCAGCAGTTTTTAAACCTCTTATGTAAAGGTGTAAGTGGGTAATGAACACAGATTTCCCTCAGTCTCTCTTCAGAGAATGGCTGTGGTGGGAACTCAGTCGTTGTTTAACACTAGAGTTGTCTTGGAGACAGATTTACAAAATCCTAACCAGAGGAAAAGATTTGATTAGAAGTTGTCCTTTTTAGGCACTGAAGAGTTGAGATAATAGTGGTGAAATCAGGAAATCAGCCTTTCTCAGACCCATTCCCAACAGAAAAACTCATCTGTCCAAAGATGTCTGCTTGATGGTGTGCTGGCTGTAGTGAAAAGAGATCTCTATAACAACCTTCTGTCCTAGAAGAGAACATTTTCCATACATGTCCCTTTGAATCAGATTTGTTGTGATTGAAGTACAAAAGATATTTGATTATTTTTACTTAATGCTACAGTGATCTCATGGCTTTTCCCTGCCTTGTCAAGATCACTAGCCAGGGAAGAAGACAGTTTTCAAAACTTGCCAGCATTGTTCTGGATTTCCTGGGAGCAAGAACCGGCAGCGACAGAACCCAGCAACAAAGTCTTGCACATCCCACCTTTACTGCTGGATGTGTGTTGCATGATTTATGTTTGTGTCTGTGCCTTTCCCAAGTATTCCAGACTACATGGCTGTATTGAGCTTCCCTTACTCTTTACCTTGATTATCTGAGATGGGATATGGGGGGGAGAGGAAATCCTTCTCTTCTGTTCAAACAAGTGATGTGTATGTGGAGTGTGCGACTGAAGGCTATGGATAAGTGCCTTCACAGAAATCTACTTTTAATAATGAGCAGACAGGGGAAAATAAGATTACAGAGAGCAGTATTTAAACACAACATAAGGAGTATGACAATGATTCTACAGACTAAGCTTATTGCTATGTGTACAGTGGAAATGAAATCAAACACAATGGAAATCAGTACTAACTTAGGTACTATGTATTAAGTTAGTCTAGAAGAAAGTAGTATTTCATGTGAAAAAGATGGAAAGAATGCAGTCATGGGGTATGATTAACTGGACAGTTCCTCAGTTTGTGTCTTTTGGTGGGCTGATTGTACCCTTAATTAACCTGAGCTGATTTTTTAATAGGTTTCTTCAAATTAGGTGGTGATTTTTAGCTTAAGCTTAAGGTCACTTCGTGTCTTCTCAGTTCCTGACTTCATTGCTAGTCTCCTAATGGCAATGCAGCTCTTTTCAATGCAGTCTCCTAAGCAAGTGGTTCACTTGGTTGAAGGGACTGTGCAGGATGTACTGTGCATTGCTGCAGCAGACAACCTTCCCTCAGAGATGTTATGCTTAGTTAAGGTCAAATTTTCACACTCTCGAGCAGAGGACAGTGGATAAGTTTACTAGATGTCATGGAGTGCCTCAACGGGCTCTAGTGCCTCTCTGTTAGGCAGCTGAATTGAACCCTTCATGATGATCAGTTTAGCCTTCTGCTAATTACCACCGACAGCTTTGACAGGAGATTTCTGCTGGCTATGAGATTTACACTCCGTGTACATAGGTCAGCACCTAAATGGAGATGATAAAAAGGAGGTGTACAGATTCCCTTGCTCTCCCAAGTGCTTCTCGTTTGCCAGAACTCTTGGTTCAGGTTTTCTGAATGGGAGTTGTCTTCTCTAGTTTTAAACATCAGCACTGAAGATAGCTGTATCTGAGCTGGTTGTAATGTTTCTCTTTATAGTCTGTGGGGAGAAATAAGTACATTCAGGGTATGACTAGTCTGTCCCATTTTAGGTGTCTAAATTGAGATAGGCGTGTTCCCTGTTACGACTCCTCATTTCTTTCCATTGCCCTAAGGTGAGACCAAAGTGAAGAGCTAAAATGCAGGCATTTCTGTCTGATCAGATGAATTGTGCCCAACATATCTCAGGAGCTCCAAAATCCCTGTTATATAAACTTGCCACTCAGATGTTTCCCTTGACGACTATGTGCACTTGTCATGTAAGGTTATGAAGAGAGGCTATATGAAGGTGTTAGAGGTGTAACCTCCACTAGGAGAGTGTCACCTGTCACAACCCACTTTTTGTCATGTGGTTGATCCAGATGTCCCTTCTGTAATGCAGCCCACCGTGGTACTGACTCATGATGCACACTCAGGGACAAAATCGGTGCTCTACTTGCAGAGAATTTCTCTCCTTTCTCACCTTCTCAAACTGGCAGTTGTGAAGTTGAATTTTATCTTACCTCTTTCTTCCATGAGACAGAGAACAATGATTGTCTGGCATTGTTTCCTCCTTCTCTGCCACCTGTGAAGTGTGTCTTTCCTTGCCTGTGCTGCAAAACAATAAATAGCACCTCCGGGAGAGACAATGGGCAACAGAAAGAAGAAACCACAAGTACAGCCGTGGCAGAGACCAGATCAGCGACTTCCACGCACAGTGTGTCTTGCTTCACTAATTTCAGCAGCAAAAGCTTGGCAGAGAAGCACTCTGCAACCCACATGGGGACACACTACACTGGTTGTGTTCAAAAGCTTACTCCTTATAAATGTAAAGTGAAACATCTTTGAGTAATCCAACTCCAGCTAAGACTCTACTTGGTTTTTATAAGCTGGTCCTCAGCCCTTCATTTAATTCTGTGAGGTAGGACTCGGAGGAAAAAGGTTGCTTTTGTGTGGAGAGGGCCAGAATGAAAACTCAAATGAAGAAACGGGAAGATCTGAGGGCAAGGCTGAAGCTGTCATGACAAGATGGCTGATGGAAGTGAAAAGGAGAACATTGCCCAAAAGGTCTCTGGAAGATTTATGACGTGGTCATGGCAAGTATAGAGCTGTTTCTCTTTTGGATAGGAACTTCCCAAGGGTTTTTTTGTGACTGAAGGGTTAAAATGTGTTTATAACATAAACAACTTTTTAATGCAAAAGGGGGAAAACGTTCTGCCTTACTTTTTGTGAATGAAGTTTTGTTTGGTGACCTTTCTAAAAGGGATTAGACTGCCAACGAATCATAGAAACTTTAGATTGGAAAAGACCTCTACATCAATGAGTCCAACCATTACCCAAACACATCCAAGTACACCACTAACCCATGCCACTAAGCACCAGGCACCAGGTCTATGCATCTTTTAAATGTCTCCAGGAGTGGTGACTCAAAACACTTACCTGGGCAGCCTGTTCCAGTGCTTGACAACCCATCCAGAGAATTTTTTCTTAAAGTCTATCCTAAACTTCCCCTGATGCAGCTAAAGGTCATTTTCTTTAGTCTTATAATTTGCTCCTTGGGTGAAGAGACTGAAACCCACTTCCCTACAACTTCCTTTCAAGTAATCGTAGACAGCAATGAGGTCTGCCATCAGCCTCCTTTACTTTAGGCTAAACAGTCTCAGTTCTCTCAAACATTCCTTATTGGACTTGTACTCTAGACCCTTCAGGAGCCTTTTTTCTGTTTTCTGGACATTCTGCAGCACTTCACTGTCCCAAAACTGAACACAGCGCTAGAGATGTGGCCTCATCAGTGCTAGGTGCAGGGGACCAATCAGTTCCCTACTCCTGCTGTCCATGCTCTTTCTGCTACAGTCCAGGATGCCACTGGCCTTCTTGGCCACCTGAACACGCTGCTGGTTTGTATTCAGCCAGATGTCCACCAACAGCCCATGGTCAGCGTCTGCTGGGCAGCTTACCAGCCACAGTTCAAGTCTGTAGCACTGCATGAGGTGGTTGTGACCCAGATGCAGAGCACAGCACTTGGCTTTCTTGAAGCTCGAGCCATTATTATTTTTAGTAGTAGTAGTAAATTATTTCAACATTCTTCACTGGCAATATTTTCACATTAAATGCAGTACATTTTGGGGGCTTGTGTTAAAAGTCATATAAACTCTGTTTGGCCCCTGTGCAGAGCAGTGGACTAAAATTGTGATTCCTGATACTGCTGTAGCTAAACCTCCCTGCCCCTCAGCCTCTGCTCATTCTTTTTTGCTGCTCTCCTGCCCTCCCCACACCAGCACACAGTGCTGCTGTCTTCTGCCTGCCTTTCAGTTGCTTCTTCCAGCAGTAGTTCCTGGGAGTATGAAAGGTTCATAAGAGATTGTTCTGAATGGAGCATCTTGCCCTGTGGAAGCCACTGGGCTCTACAGTTTCTTCTGGTCCCTTCCAGACCAATATGTCTTTGCTGCCGTGATGCTCTGACTTCTTTTTCTGGTAGAGTATAGTGTGACAGAGGCAGTGCTTGTTAATGGCTGTGAGGCAGAACTGTGCAAAACTGGTTTTGAGTTGTCTTCTCAGTCAGCTGTGAGCTGATGTGGGCACCTAGGTATGCCTGCCCAGCAGCAAGGACGTACAATTGTGCTGACTTCCAGTAGCTGCAAGGAATTTGTTTGTTTTCCTGTCCAAGTCCTTTGCAGCTCTCAGGGCATCTCTGGGCTGGCTCAGCACGAAGTGCAGATCAAGCAATAACAGGGTGAGTCTCCTGTGGCTGCTAATCCAAGCTCTAGTACTGTGCTGTGCTTCTGGCACAGTGCAATGCTGTCCAAAAGCAGCCAGAAAGATGTGCCCTGAATGCAATCTTGTTGTGAGCACGTTCGGGTAACTTCTGCAATGCTAAGGCATAAACAACCATACGTGTTTACACTGCAAAAAGAATTGCACCCATACACATGCAATATCACTCCAAAATAAGGAAATATAAACTGTTAATGTTTGGCCTTTTAGAATCAGTATTAGCTCCAGCGATTGCTCCTTGTACTCAGATGTATAGCTTTGCTTTGAGATTTCCCTAACATGCTCCCAACTCTGATGTCTTAACAGACTGTTCCTAGTGGATACTGGAGTGGAAACAGGCATAAGCTGATTATTTTTCTTTAAGGGTTTCTAAGCAATACTTTTTAGGGAGTAAATTGCATTCCACAGAAGTATATTTCCAATCTAATTAATCATTACAGCTTTTAATAAATAAATAAAGAAATGTTCCAGAAGTGTTTTGCAACTTTTGCTTGTATTGAACATAACTTGAACTAACTTTATGTGATGGCTGTTTGTACCTGTACGGGAACAGACTGTGAACAATCAGTCTTTTCCATAATCCACATGATCCTTACATTCACAAGTCCACAAACCTCTAGTGTAACTCATCCCTCTTCCTAGTCTATTCAGAAGTTGATGCTCCGTTTATATTCTTCTCTGCCACTGCCCTATTTCCTAAATCTCTGTATCTCCTCTTGCTTAGGAAATAAGTGATGGATAGCATCAACTGATGGACTTAGCCAAAAGAGCAGGCAAAAGTAATATTAGATGCTTTTTTTCTTAGAAGGCTTCAGTGGGCTCCACAATGTCCACATGCACCTTCCCAGGCTCATTACTTTAGTTTTACATTGTCCTCCAAAACAGTGTTCTGACAATGGATGCTCAATACCCCATAAGTAAACAACTACATGTCTGACTGAAGAAAGATCACAGCAGTTCCCTGTATGTATCGCTGCTGCCTCTGATGCAGGCAATGTCCTACATCCGTAGCAAAACTGTTTTCTAGAGTAAACCCAAGCAATTTCAAAGCCTGAGCTATGCAGGACATGGATCAAGGCCACATGTAGCCCTACAACAGTGCTTCCTATCCAACTGAAGCCTTGTTAGTAAAAATTATGAATGTGTTATACTTTTTGACAATACACCTCAGCAATATATAGGAGTCTTTCATCCTTGATGGAACTATAACTTCTTTAAACTTAAATTCTACAGTTCTGCATCACATAATACATTCCTCTTATTTTCTTTTTATGTTTTCCAGTATGAGCCTATTGTAGACCACGTAGATAGTAAGGGAGCATCCTGAGTACATGTGTACTCTCTTTTTGAAACTAATAGCTAATTCCAGGCATGTTAGTTTTCTGAGCTGCTGAAAGGACTAAGAAAAAATTGTGGACATGCTAAACAAATGATCTTTTATGGTCTGCTCATATCAAAGCAGAAAAAACTCTGTATTTATCTCACTTCCTCTGCTGAATGACTTAAAATGTGAAGATACGGGATAAAAAGTAATTCATGGTTTCTAGGTGAAGATCAAAAAGTGCTTTACAGGTGCTAAAAATTAAGGTTCCACATATCCCCATGCATTTGGTAATGATCTAATTTTACATGTGGGAGAAACTAAGGCACAAACCCAAACCCTCATCAGATTTATGAACCATATCATAGCAAGCCTGTGATAAAAAATCAGAATACACCCCAAAATTCTTCAGCACAATCTTCGATTAATGTGCTTTCCTAGAAGTAGTAGGTCGTAGGGGTTTTAGTAGATGTACAGGTTGAAGTTCTACCAGTACAACTCATTGAAATGATGTCTTTTCAAAGCCTGAACGGGAGATTTTTGTTCTCTGAGTGTGGGCATGGACAGCTGTCAGTAGAACTCATAAAAACCAAGTTACTTCTCGTTTGGCAAAACGCTCTCATTTTCTTCCTATGCTTCATCATAAACAGCATAATAAGGTTCTTGGGTGCCTTTAGAGTAAATGGAGTTAGGTGCTATAAGTGAGATTAAGGAAAAGATGACAAAGGATTCTGCCGAATTGCTTTGCCTAGTGAAACTTCACACTTACGTCCATGTGCATGAAACAAGAGAGACTATATTCTTTAAAACCAGTCATTATAGAGACAAGATTGTTACGGTGCATTATTGAGTCATTTGTTGTAGGGATTCACGAGGCGGGGACCACTGGTAAGGATGCATCAGAAGCCATTTCTTCTAAAACTAGCTGGGTTTATACACCATACGATGTTCTCCAACAGTTGCCTTCTACTAATCATCTTTGTTTTTGCCATATTCAGAAGCTACCTGGAAGCTCTACAATTTGGTTATACAGAGAGTTTGCACAGGCAGGTAGCACAATAGCTCGCTTCAGCAGTTTAACTAATCTATCCACCCAGTTCTGTTTTTGCTCTAAACCACATTCTGGCCTTCTCCACTGTCTTGTTATCATGAGAGTTGGTTCTTCTTCCCAGCTAGCTGCATTCCTTAGCTGTGATGCCTAACCGGCAGCTGTGTTTGTGTTTCTTCGTTATTTCATGCCACCACAATTTATTAACCAAAAAGAGGAAAACTCAAACAGGTTGGTATCTGTGAGGAGAAGGGCAGATGTCTGCTGCTATAGACAGATGTGTATCTTGGGACTGATCTGCTTGCTAATGTCATGTGAAATTATGGAAAATATTAGAAGCAAGGATCGTGCTTACAGAAGTGGATGACCAGGAGAAAGTGTGCATGTGGCTTCGGGACCACAGGCAAGAAATTACTCTTCTTGTGTGTATTTAAGAACCTGTGAAAAGGCTCTGACAGGTTCAGCTGCAGCAATTTTGAATGCTATTTCTCCTTCTCTTCCTATTTTTCTGACAGACATTACCACCACTTAGCAGAAGAGGCAAAATGGACAGGGTGCCGCACTTCACCGCTCCTGGTCACACCCTGCATGTTAACACAATTCTCTCTTCACAGTGGATGGGGTTAACTAACATGCTGGGGTGACTGAAGTGTGCTCATGCATCTGGCTCTCTTGCTGTTGGGATAATAACAGCAGTTTCTGTCAGAGAAATCAGGGGAAGAGCCTGACCGGTAATGCTTTTACCAGCCCATCATTCGGCCTGGAGATGAGAGGCCATTTCACCCCCTTGCTTCTGCAATGGCCCTATTACACAAGCTCTCAGGCAGGCTGTTTTTGTGATGGCAGACATGTTATGTGCTGTGTGCCCTTGGCACTAAGATGCAGGGGAGGGTGGATTGACCTTTGGAGGTCACCTGGTCCAACTCCTGCTCAAAGCAAGACTAATGTCACACATGGCTATGTGTGTGCGCTGGCAGATACTAACATTTCCTCTGTAAACTGATTTCATGGAGGTTTATTCACCTGGTTCCCAGGATTCTTTCACTTTTGTAGTTCAAGACCACAGGGTACAAATAGGTGGCATTTTTTAAAGGAAAAAGCATTTGATTGTAAACAGAAGGTGGTGTGTAGGTCCACTGTTCTTTGGTTGACGTACAACCTTTTGCGTACTATTAAATTTCTGGTTTCTTCTTTTCAATAGACATTGCTTACAACAGGTGAGATTTCTGCTCCATCTGTTAAGGCACAGTAGGTTGATCTTGGCCTGCCCAAGACTTTGCATGTCATAAAACCCAAATAAATCCATTAGGGTAGGAGAAAGGAAAGATCATCATGATGGGCATAAAGAAATAGGTAGTTCATGTGTCTAGCTTCATGTTGGTCTTACAGAGAAGGCACTGGTGGAATAAGTGTTAGGATGTCTTACTTGTGTTCTTTTACCTTCCATGATTGCTATCCTTGATTCTCAGCTCTCCAGGGTAAGACAGGTTAAACTCTGCATGTTCTTTATGAACAGAGGTAGGATAACATGTCTCCCTCTCCTGAAGATTCTGTGCAATCCTGAAGGTCCACTGCTAGTTTGGAACCTCTAGTTTAATCCAGTGCATCAAAAAACAAAATTTCACTGCAGAAAATCCAACAATTAAGTACATAAGGGGAAAAATGAACGGTTCTAGAAGGTGAATCAGTAAGATTTAGAAATGAGGACCAATGTGACAGTCAAGCCTTTGAAATGGTAGACAGTGCGAAAGTTTATGAGCATTTAACCCCTCTTCCTTCACTGCTCACTTCACCTGTCAAACTAAGCAGAATGGGGGAAACATATTTCAGCAGAGGATGTGCTAAGTATTTAAAGCATCTTTGTATTCTTGCTTCCACAACCCCCTTTGTTTTAGATAATGACAAAGGTTCATCAAGATTCTTATTCTTTGGACAGGGAAAATAACGAAGTGTTTTTAGGACGTAGGCACATCCTTTAGGAATTGTGAGGTGAAAACGAAAGAAAAAAAATGTAGTTTTACCTGGCTAGTGGATTGCAAAGCCCTTGCCACGAACTTTTCCGCGTTTAAAGAACTCCAACATTGGTACAAAATTCCCAAAGCACAAGAGTATGAGACAGAATTTCTAGGAGAAAAAAGTAGCAATGCTTTAATATTATAATGCTTTACCAGCTCCCTGAAACAGCTCCCAGGTAAAAGAACTTCTGGAAATTTGTGGTGTTGGTAAGATGAACACCTAAGAGGGGAGGCTCCTGGGAATGTGTAGGCAGCTGAGTTATTAAAGAACTGGTTCCCCACGTGGCTCAGACAGTTTGGGAGACTGTTGAAGTAGCATGTTTGGTGGTGTCTGTGGCATCCTGGCTTCAGCTGACTGCAGAATGAGGCACTAGATTTAGAGAGTTCATCTTTGCTCTTGTACTAACTTGATTTCCAGATGCTCAGGGGGGTGGTAAGCTTTACCAGCTCCTTTACAAGCTTGGATGGTAGCTGAGACATCTGCCAACCAGACTGCTAGTAAAAACCCCAAAGCACTGATGAGGTTAAGCAACACAGGATTTGGCTAGATAAAGGGCTTTAGCAGCCAAGTACTCAGAAGGTGGGCGAGGGGCAGAGTGGCAAAAATTAGTAGATTTTCCTCAGAGACCAAAACATAATTGGTGTATCATTGCAGAATGCTCTGATCCCATCAAACCCATTGTTTTCTGACTGCTGGTGGAAAGTTTCTGGTAAGCTCCAAATCTAAAGAACAAGTTAAATTTGCATTAGTGTTTTGGGCTCAGAATCCCAATGGACACATTTCTCAAGTGTAATTCTTACTGTGGACACTTAGCTATATTAACACACACATACATACACTTTAAGCTCATCACACAGTTTTTCTGAAGACTTTTCAATTAGACTTTTCACATCTCAAGGTGAAGAAAATTCTCCCACATTATATGCTCCATTTTGGGTGGGCAACTCTCACCAAAACCAGGCTAATGTCCCAAATGTAAATGAGGAGAGGAGCTGGAGAGTAACATAACAAGATATTCCATCCCAGGGGTACATTGGAGGATAACAACCTTGTCTCACTACTGAGAAAAATGATGACCCTGCTGTGGCAGAGGGATTGGCCCAGATGAACTTTCGAGGTCCCTTCCAATCCCTAATGGTTCTATGATAACATGCCAAAAAAAATGTCAGATACAGGGTCTCCTGTGACCTCTGAGTTGAGGGATAGAGGAGGCTAATGCTACCCTTCCTCCTTCTGTGCATTTGCCCACTTACTTACCACCTTCTCTGATATCATAGGGGTGAAGAAACACCCCCTGCAGCAGAGGATAAAAGCAAACTCAAAGACAGGCATGTATGCACCCACTAACACTGCCATCCATGGAGTGAACTATGCTGAGCTGGCTGAAGACACCAAGGAGCCAGAGACACCAATAATCTGTGGAGACAAGGAGTAGGGGAAAACAGATGGAGCAAGATGTCACTGGAGCCCAGGGTGGTGAAACTCTTACCTATTTTCTCTCTTTTTCTTTTTCCCTTTTTATTTCTTTACTCTTTGAGTATGGCATTTATTAACTTCAGTAAACTCGACTTTTAGGTGGGCCTGTAGTGTAAGTCTCCTTCATTTGGCCCAAGAGAATTTGCGAACATGAGTCACTCCCTTTGCTTTCTCTGGTTGATCAGAACACGATACTAGGTTATGAAGACTGTCACCACCCAATATGTATTAGGAATTGTTTACTACACATCGTTTTTAGATAAATATCGCTGCAGAATTAGCTGTTTTATAAATTTAAAATTTAATCCTGAGTAGTGCTGTCTGCGACGTAGTTTGATTTGTTCTATGCACGTAAATATAAATGCAATACAAATGGTGACGTTAGGCACGGCACTTTGTTTTGTTCGTGAGAAAGCTCCTATAAAACATTTACTTCAGAAATAACAATGTAATTGTGTCGCTAAAAGCTGCATAGTCCTAAATTAGTGGAATACTTGTCATTTTTAACACGTTTATGCTCAGTATGTCACCTTGTGTGACATACAACTGCTAGGACAGCTACTTTGTTCAGAGAAATAAGGCAGAAACAACATGGTTTATGGCTGGTCAACAGGAAGTCCATTGAAAATATGAGATTTGATTACACATCTGCAGAGCCAGGTTAGCATTTTGACCAAGACTTTTATTCCTTACTACTAACCAGATGCATTTAGTATCTCAGACCAGATCTTCTATTCCCTTCTGGTTCATGCTATACCTGTGGCTATAATGCAATGTGCAACGCTATCGTAAAAAATTGGGGTTTAGGTTATGTGTTTGTGCTTTCTATATTTCTATTTAACCAGACACTTCTTCACTGACTTTAAAAATGTATTTTCACACCTGAAAAAAGACAAACTTTGCAAGTCACTCTTTTGCTAGTCCAAAAGACTTTTTTTAGAAACTTTCACGTAAGAACTTCTGTCCCTTAGCATCCCTTTGTGTTTTGTCTTTCCAACTGGAAAGTAGTAAAACTGTTGAGAAAACCTAGATAAAAATAGGACCCCACCAAGAGTGACACCCTAAACTTGTGGCAAGTGTCCATGCTGGGAAAGGCTCCTCTCCAAGAGTCCCAGCTGAGTTCCTCTGTTCTTCGGCACCTTCACAGCTCCAGGAAGGCAGCAGCTGCCCCCTGCTGCATGAACACCTAGGCATTCATCGGAGAAGAGACATGAAACAAAAACAGGAAAGAGGAGAAAGAAATCACTTGTGCCTACAAGCGAAAGACCTGTATTTCAGGTAGGTCTTACTGATTTAAAAAGCTTATTTTCTGTTAGCTAGAAAGCAGTCTATGATATCCACTCCACAAGTGCAGACTTCCCTCCCTGGTATTGCTGAGGACATTAAACATCTAACCCCAGGAGGTTTTAACATGCCCATCACCTGTGTACAGCTCATGCCTGCAGAGACCACCTACTTGTTACCCCAAGTGACAGTTTCACGCTGAAGTGACTCAGTAACAAAGGACATTGCAATTTTTGTTTTGACTATTTTTCCTTTCCCCCCCTTCTTTCGTTGTTCATCTTGCCAGAGCCAGGCCAGCCCTCTCTCAGCTCCCTCAGGCTGAGCAGGGGCATTGGGGTCACAGCAGATGAGTAGCCACTTTCTGCCACCAGACACCTGCTGAATGGAGGTCATAGTCTGTATCCTGGGCTTGCTGGGATGATGAAGGGCCATCACAGTGCTTGGCAGGGAAGGGGAAAAAAAACCTCTTGATGGAGCCTACAAACAACTGCAATTTCCAGACCTTCATCATTGGCTAAAAGATCTTCATCTGCAGTGTAAAACTCCTCAGGTGATGGGGCTGAAACATTGCCTGCAGAGAGAAAGGGCTGCCCTGTCCTGTGTCCCTGCTGCCTGCAGGGTTATAAACTGCCTGAGCATTACATTGCTGTGAATTACTGTGTGTGAGACAGAATGTGCTTGAAAAATGCAGAAAGGAGAGTGCAGAGGTGGAGGTAGGAAAACCCACACTCATACCAGTGCTTTGCAGTGAAAAGGCAAAGTGGCTACTGTAGAAGGTGACACCTGACCTTTCTTCAGTCAAGATGCTCCCCTGGGAAATAGTTAATACTGTAAGTAATTCATTCCCTTGCAAAATTTTTCAGTGCTGGTCTCACTGCGCCTGCTCTCACATGCAGCACTGTGACAAGGTTTAACTCTTGCTGCTCTGAGAAGGCAACTCTGTGACTGTCAGTAGCAGCAAAATAAAACTGATTTTTTTACAGTGAAGCTGATGTTGCCCACCCTGGGCAGTAAATTGTAGCAACAGCTTTTAGGATGTTTTGTGTTTCATCCTGAAAGTCTGTGTAAATAACAAATAATCATCTCACATGCCCAGATAACTCTGTTAGGTTTCTGTTTTGTCAAGAGGGACACTAGGCAAAACCAGTAAGGTTTGTTCAGTT
Source organism: Phoeniculus purpureus (assembly GCA_028565055.1). Taxonomy (NCBI): domain Eukaryota; kingdom Metazoa; phylum Chordata; class Aves; order Bucerotiformes; family Phoeniculidae; genus Phoeniculus; species Phoeniculus purpureus. Next base: position 123 of record JAOXOE010030018.1, on the reverse strand, counting down.
TTACTCTTGTTCTGAGAAACCTTGGAGTACTGTAGAAGTAGTTAAGAACTTCATAGAATCATAGAATCATAACGGATTGGAAGGGACCCCAAAAGATCATCTAGTCCAATCCGCCTGCAACAG
>JAOXOE010030017.1:0-13612 GCA_028565055.1 Phoeniculus purpureus | reverse complement strand
CGGTTTGCCCTCTGGGCCACAAGTGCACACTGCTGGCTCATGTTGAGCTTCTTGTCCACAAGCACCCCCAAGTCCCTCTCCTCAGGGCTGCTCTCCAGCCAGTCACACAAGGATTTAAGTCCTTGTGATAAATTAAGTGATTTAATGAGCTCACTTTCACATGTGGGTGATGCACAGTAACAGGCCAATACCTGCCAACTGGAAATGCCGTTGTCTGTGCAAGTGGAGAAGAGAAAGCTAGCAGAGGAAATTACTAGGGCTACTGAGTTTGTTTAATCCCTTCACCTGTTGTATTTCAAAAACGCTAATAGAGTATCTCTGACAAAGACAAAGCATGCATCCACCAGCTGTAAGACGCTTGCTGATTTCACCAAAAGAGCAGACTTGTTGAGCAGAACACAGTCAGATCAGAAGATGGCACAGTTTCGTGTTCTCCACTAGCTACTGCAAACCTCTTCTGCTGTTTAATGTTCCATATGTGAATTTTCAATAAGATGCATAATATAACCATGACGTGTCAGTGGAGCACTAATGTAGTGTACAACAAGCGCTCTCGTCTTTCTCTCAGAAAGCTCCTATCGGTGGTGTTTGCGCTGAGTCTGCGCAGCACAGTTTTGGAGAAGACAGGTAATCATGTGGAATTTGAAAAATGGGGAGGACGCTGTCCAGTCGATGGCACAGAGCAGGACTGGAGGAGTGCTTACACAATGGGGTCATACTTGAATTCTAGACTAAGGCATTTGTCATGTCCTGGTAGTTAAAAGGAGGGAGTGACTCAGGCTCACTTGTTGTTAATCAAAGCCTGACATCTCTTAAAAGCAGGTGTCTTCTGAAATGAAGCAGCACACCAACGCTGTGCGCGTCCCCGTCATCCACAACCACATGGACATAAAACCCCAGAACCCTGGGATGTACGAAACGGTACCTCGGGTAAGTTTCTCAACTAATTTACCGCGCTAACTTTCTACACTGCACTCACTGAGTAACTAAACGTTATTACACATCGAGTAACAGGAGATAATGTGCCTCGTGGCAGAGAGGATCCAAAACAGCTCATGGTGGAAATTGTTCGTATTGATACTGAACTACAAAACTGTTTGCTGAAGCTCATACATTTTTAAAAGCTGAAGTAGATTAAAAAGTTGTGTAGCTTTTGAGAAAGCAGGATTAGTGGCAGTGGGCTTGACAGAGTTAGGTTAATGGCTGGACTTGATCTTACATGTCTCTTCCAAACTAAATGACTCTATTAAACGACACGCTGTCTAAAACTGTCTGCATCGTAAAAGAACAGTGGTAAATCTGGACTTGCAGTGGGCTCTGCAGGTCTGACAAGCAATTAGAGTAGACAGGCACATCATTCTGCAAGCACAATTGCGCACTGTAGTTATTATTCTCCAAGAGTAAAATATCTGCTGTTTAGATTTGTGAAAATAATGAGCAAGCATCATAAACGAATAGTCTGATTACTAGAAAGAGCTTTAGAAGTAAAGTGCCAGCAGAGACTGAAGTGCCATTATTTAACTATTCAATTTCAAAGTTACAGAGTTTATATAGTTTGCTTTTAGACTGAAGTCTGTCTTTCTGCCCACAACAATGATGGTTTTAAAACCAGTGCGGAGATACAAAATGGTGCTCAGTTAACGGGTAACGTTTTAATCTGATCAGCAAAGCTCAGCTGTTTCTTGGAGGATGCATTTCTCACTTCAGAGTCTCTTCTTCTCAGGCTGATAGCACTCGTCTCTGGTTTCTAACCTCTAGTCTGGTGTCGTAAGACAATAGAACTGCGAAGCAAATATAGTAGAAAGCTGCCTTCTGGGATAAAAGGAAGACTAGGTTTAAGCGTTACATATTTTTCTATGTGTATATCTGCAGCCTTCCCAATCAAACAAGTTCTGCATGTGAATGTCTTACAATTCCCTTAGATTCCACTGATGATTGCATACAACCCAAAGTCAAATGCAGTCGGTATAAAGCACGCACAGTCAACAGATACCTTCTGATTAGAAAACAAAAAGACTTTTCTAAAGGAAACTAACCTGCAATGAAACTTCTGGGAAACTTCATCTTTTTTCTGAATTCAAAATGATAAGCTAATCGTTTTTACAGTGCAGCTTTGCAAAGCGCTGCATGACCTCAGATCCCACAGATCTTAGCATCTGGCGAGTAGCTTGATCAGCTCGAGAAATCAGGGCTGAACATTTCCAAAACTACTGTGCATGCAAAACTAAACTCTGCTGTCCGGTGTACTTAATAATTAAGATTCATGACCTGCAGAATCATTAGAACAAAATGTCTGTTTCAATCCTGTTAAGTTTTCATGACTGTAAGAGAGACAAGCATTCAATTAAGAAGTGATATGGAAAACATTTTCCAATGACAGTCTTTTCCCATTATGTGATGTCGCTCGTGCTCACGCGTCACGAATGAGCCAATGTGGTGTGTCTGTGTCTTACTGACATTTGAATCGTATGCAGAAAGCTTGAGGACCTTTGAGCGAGCCACACTGAGAATAAAACCCCAACCTACTTATATGTCAATATAACAAGATTTGAAAGAACCTGGGGAGGCTGGCAGTGTAAAACAGCATTCTTTGTGTATTCTCTTTACATAGTTGATCGCTGGCCTGCTTCGTCAAGTTTGAGGTTTTGTTTTCGAGCTGCTTTACTATTCATCTTCAGCTCAGACTTATCTGCGTTTCCACCATCTGTCATTGCGGATTCTGCTTCCGTGTCTTCAGGACTCCCTCCTACAGGCAGAAGAGCTTTAGCGTTTTCTTCTGGGGGACGCTTCCAATGGGACCTGCTTGCCATCCACAAAATAAGTGCACCAAACACGACAAGCAAAACGCCGAGAGAGTTGACAAAAACTGCTTCTGGTGGGGATGCACTGTATGCAGGGCTTTTCCTTTGGAAGGTTACAAGAAAAACATCAGTTATTTCAAAGACAACCCTGGTCTAAAAAACAGCAGTCTCCTGCTAGCCAGTCCAGTCCTAGTTGATTATTATTTTTTCAAAATGGAAGTACAGTGTGCAATTAATAAACTTAGTAAAGAGGTGAAAAAAAAATACTTACAATGAAAAGATAAGCTTTTCTGTGATTCCCATGAGAGCTGTTGCAATCACTGTCGCAAAGATGGTCTGACCCAAATACACATGTATTGGCATAAGAGCTGCTCGGAGAGGAACCGGAGCAAACGGGAGCAGAAAGACAGCAAAACCCAGGACAAGCTAAACAGAAAACAAAATCAGAGTTAAAATTAGATGGGAGACAAGCTGCACTTCTAAGACTAAAAATAATCCTAAAAAGTCCACTTAGAGACATGTTTAGGTGCACATTTGAGAATGTTTTCTTTCTGAATGTGCCCCCTCCCCTTCTAAATCAGAGATCAGTACCTGGGGAGCAGATTTGAAATATTTCATAAATAAACCCACATAACACTATTGTCCAAACTGATTGATAATGCTAAACCTGCAACCACGCTGGAAACACACGTGTTTAGTGCCAGTGACTCACTAGTACAGCAAAGGTGTGAGTGGCCACATTTGTAGCCTCTTCAAGACCTGTTCGCTACTTCTATTGCAGATTTACACGTAAACGGAGATCAGAAGGCAGTCTAACCTATCATATCATAGTATCATAGTATTACCAGGGTTGGAAGGGACCTAATAGATCATCAAGTCCAACCCCAACCTGAGGTGAGTGGGCTACGTAATTTTACCTCGGTAGAGTTCTAGTTAAAGTACATCTCTTTAGAAGGGCAGTGGCCAACGTATCAATCAGGTGGCATTTACAGAGTGAAGATGGATGGCACGTGGTTACTGAAGTGACAGGAGTTCTCCCGTTAGCGTGAATTTTGTGATGGAACATAACCTACCCCGTCAAGGATTTTCAGTCACAGGCTTGCCCGGTCAAACTGAGGTTGCATCCCTTCGTTCGTTCATTCTACCGTTACTCACCCCTGTTGCTAATTAGAAATACTATATGCATTTGCATTTCAGCTTGCTTTTCCAGTCTTAGTCCTTGTTCTGTCTTTCCATGCTGGATTAAAGAGCCAAGTATTTTCTCCCTGTGAAGCTTTGTGATACACCATCATCACTCAATCTCTTAACTTCTCAAATTGCTTTTCCAGCTTTTCTGTTTTCTATAACATAATTAAATAGCATTGAATAATCATTTTGCCAGTGCCATATAAATATATCATCTTTTACTGGATAAATTACTTTTCCTTTCTTCAAAGCATCATGAGACCTCTTTTTGAGCTTCATGCCATCTTTGAATACTTCTTCCAGAGACACTGTTTTCCAAGAGACAGACTCCGTTTTAAACTTCTGCTCTATTCTTAATGTCCTCGTGTAACATCCACGTGGCTTAACTACAATGTATTTGCACTAGTGTTCCTGCAGACCTAGCGTTGTGTGAGCATCCTCCCGCAAGAATTGTTCGGTTCTATTGCTGGCAAATGCCACGTGTGTCTTCTCCATTAACAGCTACTTTACGACTAGTTTTTAACAATTGCACTTAACAAACATCAGCCTCTGACTGGAGATGTACATCCCATTTTAGAGGAAGCTGAACTAGGATCCTGTTTATCGTAGCGAAAATCAATGTAGAATTAAGATCTCATTCACAATTCTTTATCATAACCATTAGAAAAACCGCTGATACTACATACAGTGGCAGCACACGTTTCCCTGACATCACTGCATTGTTAGGAAAACAAAATCCTGACGTTGTTCCTTCTTATTCATCAGCAGTTGTTCAACTATGAAGAAGACACTTCACAGTGCTGCAATTGGATTTCTTTTTTCCCAAGCGTTAAAGCAATACTTCTGTACTATTTTCTGTACCTCTTGGTCTAAGAAACGAAGGATAAAGGTCCAAAGGCCAGATCCCTCAGCTATGGGGTTTTTTGTGCTTAATCAACAGATTATTAAGTCCTTTTAAAAATCTTCTTAGTGCTCTGGCAAAAAAATTAAGAATCACAATTTGAAGGAACCAAACACATTTCCAAGGAGCAGGAGCACAGCGTAGGAGTTCAGAATGTGTGCGCAGAACCATTACATCTGTATATGTACGCTAAACGTCGAGGTGTGCCTACTCTTCTATGCCAAACATACTGAGTTAGCTCATTTTGGGTTGTGATAGCTCTGATTCTCTGCAAGAGGAGCGGTTAAAAGCACACACACATTTATACAAGTTTTGCTGATTCAGGAAAACTGCTTAGCTCTTTGAGAAGTCAGAGCCTTTAGATCTACACTGCTTCCTGCTACACTTGTTCTGCTGATAAGCAAAAGTCTTGAAGCCAAGAAGTGACTACTTAAAATCATGAGAGCTGGGAAAAAAGAAAAACAATTCCTTCATTTGGAACTTCCTTAATAAAAGCTCTAACTGCACATAAATATGCTGCCAACAAACCAAACAGTTTGCTTTAACTTCATCACAGAACTTAGAAACACACTACTGGGTAACTGAATAGGAAACAAACTGCTGCTCTTCCAGCAAATAACCAAAATCTCGTTTCAAATGCAGGATTCAGCATTTGCACACTGCCACGCTTATTTGCCAAATCACAGAACGTGAAGTGGGTGTCCCAGTGCGTGCAACTGTCCTAATTGTTGTGCCTGAATTATCCAGCGCATTCTTCAGATCTACAACCTGTTCATAGATAGCGTTGTACTCTGACCTGGAGAGAATAAACTATAACAGCAGTCAGCCCGATCCAGCTGTGCAGACTGTACATGTTAGGAATGTTCCTGGCGTTGTGGAAATCAAACACGGCTACCACAGAAACGATTGCGAGAATCATTGCAATGGTATTTAATCCAGCGTGTATGAACTTCATGAGGAGTTTGCTGCATTTCCAGGTCCAGGGCAATCTGTACACGATGAGAGCTGAAGAGAGAACGGAAACAAGATTGTATGCCTTGCAGAATGCTTGCATTTTAATAATCATGCATCATTCTATCATTTACATACTTCTACTGTAAATTACAAGAAAAGCCAACATTAAGTTCCTTAAAAATATCTGTTAAAAGCATAGCACGTTCCAAATATGCAGCTGAGACTTGTAGGGGGATTTCTTCCTGGTTGAAGAAAACTTCAGTATGTCGCAATACAAGAACAGTAAACAACTTGGTGTCATCTTTTCCTCATTCCTTAAATTGATCTAATAGGGCTTCTGCATAGGATTTTTATTTTTCTGCTACCTGGCAGGCTGGAGGAACGGGGGCCAGTTCTTATATCCAGAGGGCTGCCTAATGAGGAAGTGCGTAAGATGATTTAACTTGCGTTAAGTCAATCTGACATTGTGACACAGCTGGAATAAACAAACCAATAGGAAGATGAAGTCAGAGTCAGAAGAATGCCAAAAGGGAGAAGTGGAGAAAATAAGTAGGAATATTTCGGCCACAAAGAGCTGTTAGATTGTGTCACCCATCTAGGTAATTCGTCCATACAGATGCAATTTAATTGACTGTAACACCACATTGTAATGTGGCAGACCAGTACTTTTCCTTCTCTTTTCTCTGAAAGAACTCTTAAGTGACATTTCTGGTGTATACCTGTATTAACATACTGCTGACATTAAGCTACGCCCTCATGTTTTAAGCCTGTTTAAAATACAAGTTGTACCGTACTTATAAACCAGGTATGATGGGGAATATTAACTGTGCAAGCATCTTCCAGGATTTATAGCATCAACCTATAACTCACTGTATAGAGTTTACAGGTGACTCGCAAGTAGTAAAAGACTGATCTGAGGATGGGAGACAAAGACTACCTCACCCTCCCGGTCCTGACTCACTCTCTATTCACTTGTCCACAATCCCCAAAACCACCACGTTGCTCCTTAGTTTGCAACAGAGATTGTCCTATCTCTGCAGGAAAAAAACAATACTGTTTAATTATGCAAGTAATGGGAAATCCTAAAAAATAATGTAGTCCACTCTGTATTTTTATGTGATTTTTAATTAGTCCTTTGGGGAGAACACCCAAGTTGCAAGCTGAACACCAACTGGCAGGCAAATATACCTTTGGAGTATGCCCCGTGTCTGCAGTCATTGTTCAACATTTCCACATGTCAGATAAGACAGAAATCCTTACTTACTTATTTAACCCATCATCTCACACTACTATTCCTTCAAGCCCTTCTTTACCCTCACTCTTCTTTTTCCTTACATTTGATCATAGTACAGAGGCTACTGAAGTCAACAGGTATTTCTCGTTGCTTGACCTATTGAGCAATATTCTGTAAACTGACTTTAGAACACTCGTCACTGCTCAATAGTTATTTGTAATTGAAGCTAGTAACACTCCCCACTCCTGCTGAAAAATTAAAACATGCACTGTATGTTCAAATCACAACATTGCCAGTCCTGCATCTGCCAATCTCTCGCTGGCTGGGCTCCTGCTGAAAAGCGAGCAAATGTGGTGCAGACGGGATGTTCCGCTGGAATTGAAAGTCTCTGGAGATTTTTCATTAGTTAAGAAGAGTAAAATCTTCCCCTTCCTGTCTCCCTGAAAGTTAGTGATGGAACTGTGAGAGAATTCCCACTGTTCTCTGCAGTATTTATCCTTCCTGAAGGTGTTACTGGTGTTTAACTTCACTCTTTTCCATGTTTCAAAAACTGAGCTTTATAAAAAACTACTATTGGAAACTGTTACCTGTATAAACTTTCCCCATTACATTTAATGCCATTAGCATAAATTGACACGCCACACAATATTTTTGCAATATTTAGCTCTAGTTCGAATATATTCACAGGCTAGCGAAGCCTCAGTGGTGCTCTATCATTCTCTTCTTTTTAAGCTTTACTGATAATACTGTATTTTTCTTTCCTAAACTGGTACAATTTATTAACTAGTGTATCGAATTTAGTCTTTTTCTTGGGATTAGTCAATTATGCTAACAGCAAGACCACAGTAGTGTTCTGGTTGGCCTCACAGAACAACCTCACACCTCAGACCTAACATGGGAAAAAAGATACCGTAATAAAAGCGTGACGGCAAAGACTTCAAAGTGCTGCTGAGAAGACACTGAGCTGGAAAGTAAAATCGCTGAAAATAGTTAGCTCTGCTCTGAGTCAAACCAGAACCCAGTCCAAGGCAGAACTATGTGCATTCAGAAGTTCGTACGCTGCAGTAAAAAAACCCAACAAACCAAAATCCAAAGGCAGAACAAAATTGCACCATAATAATTATGTTATTTAGGCAACAGAATTAGGAACTAATTTTAAAAGTGCATTTGAGAAAGTAATTTTCACCAAGCCTGGGCTGATGAATTGCATTTTAGTGCTGCTTTCGATGCTACGTTTTCTCTGGCACAAACCCCTTTCCCGCACGTCGTTCCAGCGGTACGGAACTTTCTTGGGATGCGAAAGAGAGAAACTTACCTAGGGCAGCACTTCGATTCGCAGCTCGCAAGGGTCCAGGCTAACTGGGAACCCAAACCCCTCGCCAGCATGCATTCCTCGCGGCCATCCCAGGCCAGGGTAAGCAAGCGCTTGCCGAAGAAACCCCTCAAGCAGCGGCTTCGGCTCGTTACAAGGGACTCTTTGTGCCGCCTTGGCCACTGCTGCCTTGCCTGAAGCGCTCTGGCCTTTTACCGCCGAACCATCGCTGCCGCCGCCGCCGCCCTGCAGCTCCGCGCGGCCCCGGCTCCCCCCGCGGCCCCGGCCCCTCAGACCCAGCCGCGGGCCGGTCCCGGACGCACCGATGCCCTGGATGAAGACGAAGCCGGTGATCACGAGCACGGGGTGCCAGTTGAACTCCCGGGCACTGCCGTCCCAGCTCAGTCCCTCGCGGTACTGGAACACCCACACAAGAGACAAGACGACCGCCACGAAGCCGATGAGGAACGCCGAGCCCAGCAGCGCCAGGAAGCGCCCGTAATCCTCCATGTTCGGCAGCGGGAGCCTCGAAGGAGGGGCTGCGCCGGCGGGCGGGGTCGGGGCCAGCGGCTTTTCCGCCCCGCAACCCGCAGCCCCGCGGCTTGGGCGGTCCCTCTGCTGCGGCCGGCGCCGGGTTAGCGCCCCTCGCAGGGTTTGCCGCAAGGCTCGGACAGGGTGCGGGGTGCGGGGTTGTTTTCGCTTTTCCTAGAGCAGTTTCCACAAGACGTCCGAGAGTTTCATCCTCGCAAAGGACGCGCCGGGGCCCGCCCGTGTCCCGCAGCCCTCCGCACTCCCCTCGCATCGGGACTGGGCGTGTGCGCGCGTTTTCTGCGCGTGCTGCGGGCTGCCGGGCGCGGCGAGTGGGGACCCCGACGGGAGATAGGAGCTGGCAGCACCGCCGTACAGGTAAGTCCGCCCAGGCACCCACAGCCCAAGCAGGAGCGTTGCTCTGCCAGAGAAGCAGCCAGCTGCAGAAATCAAGCAGAGCACGACACCGGTGGGCTGCGCTGGGGACGCTGCTTTCCGTGTCGTTGTTCTCTTCACTCACCTCTGGAGTCACTGCGTGCTGTAAATGTCCGACACGTACTGACCAGCTCCACACAGCAGCTCAGGCCTAAGTATGCAACAGTGTTTGGGCACTCTTGTCTTGAATAGCATCAACAAGTGGTTGCTAGGCAAAGGAGTGAACAAACCTTAAACAGGCACAGTGCGAGGCAGTTAGAGGGGGAAGATTATGTCAGACAGGATGAAAACTTACTTATTCAAAGGGTTGGCAGACACTGGAACAGGCTGCCCACAGGAGATGGCTGAATTGCCATCTCTGGATACATTCAAAAGCTGTGTGGGTATGAAGCTTAGGAACATGGTTTAGCAGTGGGCTTAGTAAAGTTAGGTTGATGGTTGGCCATGATGATCTTTAAGGTCTTTTCCAACCTAAATGATTCTATGATTCTCCAAGACACAGGCAGCACTAGAATTTTGTCAAATCATGTATTCAGTCAGTTTGTCCTTTGCTGCAGAATGTTCAGCTGGCACTGAAGCCTGTCAAATATAGCAGGAGAATATGCTCAAACATATATTGAACAGTACTTTTGTAGTATTTGGTTAGCTTGTTTTTGAAATACATATAGTGTCAACATACACATGAGTTAGAAATTCATCAACAGATCGAGAGAAAAAAAATAGGTTCACTGGCTGGTCTTTGAGCTGTCTGATATCTCGTGCTCAAGTGTCAACATACATATGAGTTAGAAATTCATCAACAGATCGAGAGAAAAAAATAGATTCACTGGCTGGTCTTTGAGCTCTCTGATATCTCGTGCTCAAGTGTCAACATACATATGAGTTAGAAATTCATCAACAGATCAAGAGAAAAAAATAGGTTCACTGGCTGGTCTTTGAGCTGTCTGATATCTCGTGCTCAAAGTGATGCTTAGAAAAATGAAAGGAAATGTTTTCATGAAACTTGAAATAGTTTCAGTGGAGCATATGCCAACTCAAACTGAGTACTTACTAAAGTGTTGGGAACATCTAACTAGAGGCATGAAGACCAAAGCAAGTTGGAGTGGGATTGAAATGTATTTCATCATTATTCCTTCTAATCTCCTAAAAATAGTTTGCTCTGACATTCTGAAGAAAAACTTAAGCATCCCATGTTTAGCCTGGATTTGGTGTGAGCTGGTGTCAGAATCATAACTGGTTGCTCATTCTAGTCATAGTGGTCACTACAGCATCAATATTGTTAAGTTTCACAAGTCACAGCATGTACAAAAGGAGAAGATCTAAGCCGTGGATCTTTTGAGGAATGCACTCATATATTAACTGTCAAGGATGCTAAGCTGTCATTAGTCATGTCACATCTCCCTTATGAGGGAAGGCTGAGAGAGCTGGGGCTCTTGAGCTTGGAGGAGACTGAGGGGTGACCTCATTAATGCCTATAAATATGTCAGGAGGATGGAGCCGGGCTCTTCTCAATGTCATCTGGTGATAGGACAAGGGGCAGTGGGTGTGAGCTGGAACATAGGAGGTTCCACAGAAATATCAGAAGGACCTTCTTCCCAGTGAGGGTGATGGAGCACTGGAACAGGCTGCCCAGGGCAGTTGTGGAGTCTCCTTCACTGGAGATGTTTAAAACCCACCTGGATCTGTTCCTGTGTGACTTGGTCTAGGTGATCCTGCTGTGGCAGGGGGATTGGACTAGATGATCTTTCGAGGTCCCTTCCAATCCCTGATGTTCTATGATTCTGTGATATTCATAATTTCTATGGATTGCTTAAATGAATTGAATCTTTCTACTTTTCACCTGCAAACCAGCATATAATAAACCCATAAATCTTCTTCCTTATGCACAAAAAAGTAATGACACTTCAACAGCACAATATTTTGATATTATCAGTTTGGGCGTATTTTTACCTGCTAAAAATAGCTTTTTCTCTAATTCTCTGGAATTCTTTATTCATTGTCTCTGTTGCATTTTGCAAAAATTTAATATTTAGCTGAAGAGTCCTACAAGTCCTTCTGACTTACACTGATGTGTTGCAGACTGTGAAGCATTTGTTTCATAGTTCTTGTCAGTTTCATGCAGGGAATCATAAATTTATGACATGTCATTCCAAAAATAGGATGTGTCCATCCTTTCCAGTTATATGAGCTGGTCTAATAAAATGTCCTTTGTCTCATAAAGCCTACAAACTAACAGAAAGTAAGTGTTTATTTTAAAGTACCTTCTATGAATCTTAAACTCCAAATTGCAAAATACTTCCATTTCCCCACAGATTCCAACAAGGTTTGATTCTATCCAGTCACCCCAACGGTGCCGTGTAGGAACTTTCTGTCCAAGTGGACTTCTGCCCAAAAACCTCTCAGAAGCCTTACGATAATTCCTGTAGCTCAGACTGGTGTTCCCTCTTAAAGCAGCCAATAAAAAAGAGCAACCATAAAATTATATTGAACTGAAAGATGAAGCCCAGCTTTGTCAGCTGACAAAGAACAGGTTTGTTTTGAAATGGAATTGAAGAAACGTAGAATGGCCAGGGCTGGAAGGGGCCTTAAGGATCATCAGTTCCGACTCCCTGCATAGCCTGGGACACCTTCACTAGATCAGGTTACTTAAGGCACCACTGAGCTGGCTTTCAACACTTCCAGGGATGGAACGGCCACAACTTCCTTGGGCAACAAGTTCCAACATCTCACCCCCCTGCCCAGGAGATTCTTTTTCCCTAAATCTCCCCGCTTCAAGGGCATAACCATTTCTGACTGGCCTCTCGCTATGCGCCATGTAAAAAGCCCTACTCCAGATTTCCTGTAGGCCTGCTTCAGATATCTGAGAGCTGGTAGAAGGTCACCTTGGAGCTTCCTCTTCTCCCGGCTGAACAACCCCAACTTGCTTAACCTATCTTCACAAGGGAGGTGCTCCAGCCCTCTGATCATTTCAGTTGCTCTCCTCTGGACACATTCCAGGAGCTCCATTTCCATCTTACATTGAGAACTCCAGAACTAGACACAGTAGTCCATGAGGGGTCTCATAAGTGCAAAGTAAAGGGGGAGAATCACTTCTCTTGACCACCTGTCACTGCCTCTTTTGATGCAGCCCAGGACACTGTTGCCTTTCTGGGCTGCAAGCACACACTGACGGCTCCTTCTGGTCCACCACCACCCCCAAGCCCTTCTTCTCAGGGCTGTCCTCAATCCTTTCTCCTCCCTATCATGGGATTGCCTTGATCAAAGTGAAGAAAACCTTGCACTTGCCCTTGTTGAACTTCATGCAGTTTGCATCAGCCCACTCCTCGAGCCTGTCATGATCCCTCTGGATGGCATCCTTTCCCTCCAGTGTGTTGACTTCACCACACAGTTTGATGCCATCAGCAAACTGACTGAGGGTGCATTCAATTCATGTCCATGTTGCCAACAAAGGTGTTAAATAGCCCTGCTCCAATTACAGACCCTTGGGGAACGCGACTCATCACACATTTCCATTCGGATACTGAGCCATTGATCACAACCGTTCAGTTCAGCCAGCTCCTTATCCAACAAGTGGTCCATCCACTGAATCCATATCATTCCAGCTTAGAGATCAGAGTGTCATGCGGGACAGTGTTAAATGCTTATTGAGTGTTACATAAACCAAAGCTAGACAAAGTGCAAAATAAATCATTAAACAAAGCGAGATGCCCTTTGTGGAGTATCTGTAATGCAGGAAGGATTTCAGACACCACAGGTAAGAACTTCTGTCTGTCTTTCTGCCTCTTCTTTCCTCACTTGATATGTCTGTTAGATCGGCATGGCATCAGAAGCAGCCTTTACCACACGCATGGTGTCTGAGGGAATTGCACGTTTACCTGGGGATGGAAACTCAACATCGTACAGCTGATTGCTGAGGGCAGGAGCGCGCATTTGATAACTGGTTTGGAATATCAATGCCCAGCACACAAAAATGAAGAGAGTCAAGATGAGGTTTTTCAAGTCTCTTGAATCAATGTACACCTGGCTTTGTTAAATGTTACTGTGGATAGGTACCACAGGGGTTTGTAACCTCTGTTCTCTCCCAGAGCCTCCTTCTCCTGGAGCATGTTGATGTTTTTCCACTGTATCGGCAAGTCTGTCAGTGTGGTGTTCTCTCTCAGCAGTTATCATAGAATCATAACGGAATGGAAGGGACCTCAAAAGATCATCTAGTCCAATCCGCCTGCAACAGCAGGATCACCTAGACCAAGTCACACAGGAAC
>JAOXOE010030016.1:0-13615 GCA_028565055.1 Phoeniculus purpureus | reverse complement strand
AAGAGACCCAGCTCCCTCAGCCTTTCCTCATAAGGGAGGTGTTCTACTCCCTTCATCATCTTTGTGGCTCTGCACTGGACCCTGTCCTGCAGTTCTGTGTCCCTCTTGAACTGAGGGGCCCAGAACTGGACATAATATTCCACATGTGGTCTCAGGAGAGCAGAGCAAAGGAGGAGGAGAACCTCTCTCAATCTACTAGCCACCCCCACTTCTGATCCACCCCAGGATGCCATTGCCCTTCTTGGCCACAAGGGCACATTGCTGGCTACTGGTCATCCTGCTGTTCAGTAGGACCCCCAGGTCCCTTTCTCCTACACTGCTCTCCAGCAAGTCTGTCCCCAACCTATACTGGTACCTGGGGTTGTTCTTGCCCAGATGCATTTATTTTAAAATGTTTATTAACTAATGTTTAGAAATGTTTTACCTGGTTATTGATTTCAAATTATTTCAGCAAAATCCTAGGCTCATTATATTGATTTCCTACAATGAACACTTTAAATATATATATATATGAACACATAAGCGTATATGTCCTCTGTGTCCTCAAAAAAGCGGGATGTTTCACTTCTACAAATTATACAAAATCCCATCGGAGAAGATGACCTAAATGCAATTTCTACGAAACATCAATTTTAGAAAGCAAATCTTAAAAGGATTAAGCTAGATCTATTTAGATTAAAAATAACTCTGAAATCAGAAAGGTGGCCTTTTTCATTGTCTCCAGGTAGCTGAGGAAACCGCAGTTATACAATTTCCACCTTCCCCTAAGAAATAACTATTTCTTGCATCCCAGGATTTTTCTGTCTGTTGGTTGTGAAGCTGTGAGAGACCTCAACTGCTGCCACGGTGACTATTAATGCTTGGGGATCAGTTGTTGGGAGCAATGTTGACCAAGGCTAAAACAAAGTTATTATAATCAAACAACAAATGTCTTTACTAATCTTTAAGGCAAATACATGAGATTGTGCCTGAGTTTGGTTCCAAATGAAATATTAAGCTTATACATCGATAGCTTTCTCCTTATGAGCTATGTCTGCATTTTGCTTTGCTCCTGACAGTCAGGTGGAGGCCACACAGCTCCTGAAAACATCAAAAACTTGAGTTTAGGTGAGAAGCTGGGGGTGTTTAAACCAAACAAAAGCCGTTAGTTTTTTTCCTAATAGTTCAGAAGCCTTTCTGCAGGCATCCATTGTTTGTAAGAGCTTGGCTCTTAAAATTCATTACCTCTGTATAAAAGGTGGTGATGCTATCCTATAAAGTGTTGACATCCTCATCAACAGAAACATTTAGCTTGTCCACTTTATCAGCTTGATCTTCCTAAAGGTTTCCTCACAGCAAAAAGAAGGTGTGTTTTTTCCTGGGTCTGCTTTCTAGCAGGACAACCCCTAGTGGGGTGCACGGTGCTATTCTTCTCCAGGTGCAGGAGTCTACACTTATCCTTGTTGAACTTCATGATGTTCCTCTTTGCCCAGCTCTGTAGTTGTAGAGATCTCACTGAATGGCAGCATAGCCTTCCGCTGACTCAGCCAAATCTCCCAGTTTTTGCAGAATCACAGGATCATTAAGGTTGGAAAAGACCTCTAAGATCATGAAGTCCAACCATCAACCAACACAACCACACCTACTAAATCGTGTTTTCAAGTGCCAGATCTACATGCTTTAACACCACCTGGGATGGTGACCCCACCACTTCCCTGAACAGCCTGTTCCAATATTTGAAAAGGAAAAGTTATGGTACTCAGGGCTTTGTATTCAGTCTCTCATTACTAGCACTTCATCAAATAGTATTCCTTTCCCAGATGATGACTCCTTTTTTGAGTAATAGCAACGGAGCTACAATTTTAGAATGGCTTTTCCCCCTTTGGTTCAACTCTGAACTCACTGCATCATTTATATTCTTTTGCACC
This sequence comes from Phoeniculus purpureus, assembly GCA_028565055.1. NCBI lineage: Eukaryota > Metazoa > Chordata > Aves > Bucerotiformes > Phoeniculidae > Phoeniculus > Phoeniculus purpureus. The sequence goes on along the minus strand of JAOXOE010030016.1, from coordinate 11,708 downwards.
CTGTATAATACACTGTAACACAATTGGATTTACTGGTGCTAGACAGACGAACTCCTAACCTTTAATGTCAGAGGCATTAGCATATAATTTCATATCTATTTTCTCAGATTTACCATTCCACCTTTTACAGCGCACAAAGCTAATGTAACTTCTGCTGATGCCATTGCAAACTGGTTAGGTTATTTTATTCCTAACCTTTGTGAAATGGCAATGTGCTCTTCAGAAGACCTAGAAAACTAAACTGAAATGAATGGGCTCATTTCTTTCTTCTCATTTATGGTTGTTTCGGTATTGTTGTTTGGGGTTTTTTCCTTTACTGATCCTTCCCACACATCTTCCTAGTTCCTCATCCATCCCCTTTTTTAGAAAAACAAACATCCTTTCAGGAATCATTGAGAAGAGTCAAACAACCAGATTGCTTGGTGGCTTCAATTACATGTCAGCTGAAATACAAAGTTATTAGACCCGATTTTCAAATAGAATTAGCAAAATAACATCTATTCAGAAGCACTGCCTTGCAGTTGGGTCAACTGTATCAATGGTTCTCTTAAAGTATTCAAATTGCTTAGAGAGGTTTTAAACCTTTACATCTCTTGAATATATATTCTTCCTGACATCTTTTCTGAGTGATAAAATCTATGCGGTGCCACGTGTTTTAACTGTGCTGTTAAATTCTCCTTTTTAATGATGGTTGATGAGGAGCTGCCTTTCTTCCATCCATTTTCCCAAATTTCCCTGGCTGGAAAGAGTGGATCTCTGGTTCCTCACATTCTATCCTTGATAAAACTGCTCACACACCTTTCATAGAATAGTTTATGCTGGAAAAGACTTTTAAGATCTTCACGTCCAACCATTAATCTAACTGTACCAAGCCCACTGCTAAACTGTCTCTAAGCTCCATTTGTACACATTTTTTAAACACACCCATGGATGACAATTTAACCACCTCTCCAGGCAGCCTGTTCCAATGCCTGACTACCTTTCCAATCAAGCAGCTTTCTTAATGTCTGACCTAATGTCTAACCTGGTGCAAACCAGAAATGCTGTAGCCAGCAGCAGCAGGGAAGCGATTGTCCCTCTGTACTTGCCACTGGTGAGGCCACTCCTCAAGTACTATGTTGAACTTTCGACACCTCAATAGAAGAAAGACATTGAGGTGCTGGAGTGGGTCCAAAGAAGGGCAGCGAGGTTGATGAAGGGTTTGGAGAATAAGCCTTACGAAGAGCAGCTGAGGATGCTGGGGCTATTTAGTCTGGAGAAAAGGAGGCTTTGAGGAGACCTTACTGCTATCTACAGCTACCTGAAAGAAAGTTGTGGAGAGGTGGTGTTGGTCTCTTCTCACAAGCAATGAGTGACAGGACAAGAATAAATGGCCTCAAGTTTTAGTCACTTGATACCTTTTCATGTACATCAGACTTTGTCCAACTATACCTAGTCCCTGTGAAGTTCTCCTCATCCCTTTTAAAGGCTATCTTCTCCATGCTCCTCACTGCATACTCTCAGCATCTTATTCTCTGCTGCAGTTTCTCAGTGTCCCAACTGAGATTCCCTCGATTGCTCCATCACCAGATGTGAAGTCACCTTCTCACCAGAAAAGGCTCTGTAGCTTCCCTACAAGACTATTCTCATATCTCCTCCAGACAGCTCTGCCTCACCTGGTCATTTTCCTCAGAAGAATGTAACATACAAAGAGCAGTTGACCAAACTGAATCTATGTCATACTAGATAGGAAAAAAAACCCCACAGAAAAGAAAAGGTAAAAAGTATGGAATGAGTGGTATTACTGTGGTAGCCACAACCCATAAAGCGTTTGCCTATGAAGCATCAGAGTTGACTTTACTGTGCTGAACAGAGTTCAGAGTAATCCAGAACACCAGTTTCTTCCATTTGAAGAAAATATAAAAAGATGGTTATGAGACCAACCTAGTAATTTACAATCAATTCCTTATCTATGATTCATTCAATGATTACACGTGAGAGACTTTATAAACATTAATTAAATAACATAATTCCACATAATCTACACTTTTGACAATTGGACCAAATTCCATCCAAGTCGTTTTAAATACCTTTAACTTCTTTGTCATTCTTGAACCATCTGATATCGGCTGCTGGTTTGCTACCAGATGTCTTGCAAGTTAGCTGCATCCTCTCTCCCTCCATAACTGGTGAGGTAAATCCAGTAATCTGTGGCTTCTCAGGAACACCTAGGAAAAAGAAAAAATCCAGAATATCTCTGCTAGTGTCAGCTGCTGCCATGGATATCTGAGGAACTTAAAGTTCACCTCTTTATATGGTCTAAATTCTGGAAAACATTATTTCCTTGCCTTGTCAGTAAGTTCTGTTTCCTGTTGCAAATAAACTGTCAATCCGAACTACAGTTGGTTCTAAATAATTAAATCATACAGAAACTACCTAGTTTTCTAAGGAAAATAAGATTGCATTATAGAAACTAGACTATCTACATATATTGTACATGTAGATCTAGTCAGGAATATTAGAAGCACAGCTGTGAAAATAAAATTTAACTGGCAACAAAAACTGATCTAAGTTCAGAGCAGATTTGAAAGCATGCATCACACAGATTTTAATACAAAGTCCACAGGACATGGAGGATAAAAATAAATACAGAGGTTACTTTATCTTCCAAGAACACGTAACAAAAAAATCACCAACAGGAATAACCTTATTTCCACTAGCTGTGGAGAATTTCTCGGGTTTTTCTATGCATTTCTATTCTCAGCATTTTCTGTGGAGAAAAGTCACATGATCATGGCATACTAGAGATCTAATATTCAATGTGGAAATGGTTGGTTTTCAATGAATTCTGGAAAACTTCCAAAAAATTGGGAAATTTGAGCACTAGATGTGTAAATGAATTTGACTTCTGAAAGGGCTTGGGAATGTTGGTAGACAAGAAGCTCAATGTGAGCTCATTAATGTTTATAACTATGTAAATGGTGGGTGTCAGAAGGATGGAGCCCGGCTCTGCTCAGTGTCATCCAATGATAGCACAAGGGGCAGTGGGTTTAAGCTGGAACACAGGAGGTTCAACAGAAACATGAGAAGGAACTTCATGGTGAGGGTGACAGAGCCCTGGAAGGGGCTGCCCAGGGAAATTGTGGAGTCTCCTTCTCTGGAGACATTCAAAACCCACCTAGACATGTTCCTGTGCTACTTGGTCTAGGTGATCCTGCTGTGGCAGGGGGATTGGACCAGATGATCTTTCGAGGGATCTTCCAATCCCTAATGTTCTGTGTTTCTGTGTGACAATGTGTGAGTGTAGCCCAGAAGGCCAACTGTATCCTGGGCTATATCAAACGCAGTGTCACCAGCAGATCAAGAGAGGTGAGTCTCCTCCTCTACTCTGCTCTTGTGAGAACTCACCTGGAGTACTGCATCCAGTTCTGGATTCCCCAATAAAAAAAGTACATGGAATTGTTGGAGAGTCCAGATGAGGGACACAGAGATGATCAGAATGCTGGAGCATCTCTTCTATTAAGACAGGCTGAAGGATTTGGAGCCGTTCAGCTTCGTGAAGAGGCTCTGAGGGGATCTTTTAACAGCTTTTCAGTCCCTGAAAGGGGGCTACAGAAAAGCCAGAGAGGGACTTTTTACAAGCAACTATACTGACAGGACAAGGAGTAATGGTTTCAAGCTAACAGAGGGTAGATTTAAATTGGATCTTAGGAAGAAATTCCTCATTGTGAGGGTGGTGAGGCACTGGAACAGGTTGCTCGGGGAAGTCGTTAATTGCTCCTCCCTAGGTCAGGTTGGATGGGACTCTGGGCAACCTAGTCTAGTGAGAGATGCCCCTGCCTATAGCAGGGGGGTAGGAAACAGATGACTTCTGAGGTCCCTTCTAACCCAAGCCATTCTATGGTGATAGAATGTGATAGTGATGACGACAATTTTTACATCTCTGAAAACATCATTGTTATAACCTGCATCTGCAGTGTTTTGACACACTCAAACTTCTCACTAGAGAAAAGGATGAGTCAATGTAGTAGATCCTGTGCCCTGTATTGCCACAACTTGGTTTGCTTACATCTCTTTTCCAAAATGACTCGTTATGTACATGAAAACCAAAGTGTACTACCTACTGCACAGTACATTTCTGTGATAAATCTATTCCTCTCTTTCAGGACAGAAAGTGGTGTCTACTGTAATACCTTGACACTTAAATCTCCTAATCCATAACCCAGCAGTCAATAAAGAGATTATTAGTACATAAAAGGATAGTTTATCTGATTAAAAGATGTAATACATCTCAGCGGAAAACTCCTTCACTGATAGACACTGTTTCAAGAATATGAAATGTTCCTTTGAAACAGAAAATTACAAATACAGAATGAAAAGCAGATAGGCATCTTAAATCTTTCAGCTTGCTTTCTTGGAAGGTAAGCAGCTGACGCTGGGAAAATTTCTCACCCCAAATGAAGGTAAAACTGGAAGGACTGTGAAAAATCAAGTCACTTTGGTTAATAAACGCTGGCTAAATACAACTTTCGCTGTTGTAACATCTTCCTGTGTCTTCCTGACATTTACAGTGTTGACCTGGTTTACTCATCTTGTTATCTCAAAGGAATTAAGGGGTGTTCCTCTAAGAAGGTGAGATGGCTGACAGCCCAGATGAAGCACCTCTACACTAATGCACACAGCACGGGTGACAAAAGGGAGGCAGAAGCTACTGTGCTGCTAGAAAGGTTAAGAGACCAAGGTAACAAAGGGAACCTTGTGGTCAGTGTGGCCTTCTTACTCCAGCTACAGGAGGCATCACAGGCTCTCTCACTGCTGGGAGACTTCAACCACCCCACACTTATATCTGGAGGAAAACCAGCATGGTGAGCTGCAGGCAGACCAGAAGACTCCTAAAGTGTATTCAGGATAACTTCTTAAGTCACATAGCAGACAGCCCCACCAGAGGTGGTGCAATAGAATCACAGAACACTTTCAGCTGGAAGAGACCTTCAAGATCATCAAGTCCAAGCTTTCCCAGCCCTATCAGCACCACTAAACCTTGTCTCCCAACACAACATCTACCCTTCTCTTAAACACTTCCAGGGATGGTAACTCAATCACCTTCCTGGGAAGGCTGTTCCAATACCTGGCAACCTTTTCAGTAACGAAATTCATCCTAACATCCAACCTGAACATGCCCTGGTGCAGCTTAAGGCCACTTCCCCTCATCCTATCACTGGCCACTAGGAAGAACAGGCCATACCCCACCTCTCTACAACCTCCTTTCAAGTAGTTGTAGAGAGCAAGAAGGTCTCCCCTCAATCTGTTCTTTAGGCTAAACAGCCCTAGATCTCTTAGCTGTTCTTCATATGACAGCTGTTCCAAATCCTTTCCTAGCTTTGTAGCTGCCTCTGTCCCCATTCCAGCCCTTCAATGTCCCTCTTGCAGTGAGGGGCCCAAAACTGGACACAGGACTTGACGTGTGGCCTCACCAAAGCTGAATAGAGGGCAATGATCACCCCGTTCCTGCTGGCAACCCTATTCCTGACACAGGCCAGAATGCCATTGGCCTTCTTGGCCACCTGGGCACACTGCTGGCTTATGTTCAGTCAGCCTTCTATTAACACTCCCAGATCCCTCTCTGTCTGACAGGTCTCCAGCCAGTCCTCCTCAAGCCTGTAGCACTGCTGGAGTTGTTGTGACCAAAGTGTAGGACCCGGCATCTGGCCCTAGTGGAATTCATGTAACTGGCTTTGTCCCAGAGATCCAGCTTATCTAGATCCTGCTGCACAGGCTCCCTACCCTCAAGCAGACTGACAATTCCACCCAGCTTGGTGTCATCTACAAACTGACTAAGGATGCGTTCTATCCTCTCATGCAAATCATTGATCAAAACGTTAAACAGTAGTGTCCTCAGCACTGAGCCCTGGACCTAACGTTCAGCAGCGCAAGGCAGCTTATTACAGACACCAAGATGGAAGGCAACCTGGGCTGCAGTGAACAGGCACTGATGGAGTTCACAGTGCTGAGGAGTATGGATCAGGCAAAGAGTAAGATCAAGGCACATCTGGAGCTGAAATTTGACAAGGATGCAAAGAATAACAAGAAGAGCTTCTACAAGTATATAAACCTGAAAAAAAAAAGGTTAAAGGAAGCAGAATCTATGGGAATATCATGGAACAGATCCTCCTAGAAGCTCTGCTAAGGCATGTGGAGGACAGAAGGTGAATGGAGATGCCCAACATGGCTTCACCAAAGGTAAGGTTTGCCTGATCAACTTGGTGGCTTTCTACGATGAAGTGATTGCATCAGTGGACAATGAAGAATAATGCACGTCACCCATCCTGGTTTCTATAAGGCCTTTCAATTGGCCTCCCACAACATCTTTCTAAGCTGGAGAGAGAGAGATTTGATGAGTAGACTGCTTGGTTGATAAAGAATTGTTTGGATGGTAGCCTCCAGAATGTAGTAGTCAGTGACTCAATATCCAGATAGAGACTGTTGACAAGTGGTGTCCCTCAGGGATTTGTACTGAGACCAGTGTTGTTTAATATCTTCTTCAGTGATACAGACAGCAGAACCAATGGGACTGTCAGCAAGTCTGCAGATGACACTAAGCTAGTCACGTTGTCAATATGCCAGAGGAATGGGGTATCATCCAGAGAGACACCATGAGGCTCAACAAGGCCAAGGCCCCGCACCTGGGTTGGGCCAGTTCTCAATGTCAGTACAGGCTGGGAGATGGTATGATCTGCAGCAGTCTTGCAGAGAAGGATTTGGGAGTACTGGCTGATGAGAAGCTGGATATGACCCGGAAATGTGTGTTCACAAACGAAAAAGCCAACCATATCCAGGACTAAATCAAAAGAAGTGTGGCCAGCAGATAAAGGAAGGTGATTCTGACCCTCTACTTCACACTGGCGAGACCTCACCTGGAGTTGGAGTTCTGCATCCAGCTCTGGAGTCCTCAACGTGAGGAGGATATGAATTTGTTGGAGCAGGTCCAGAAAAGGGACAAAAAATTGAACAGACGGATGGAAAACCTCTGCTATAAGGCCAGGCTAAGAGAGTTGGCATTGTTCAGCGTAGAGAAGGGAAGGCTCCAGGGAGAACTTATTGTACCCTTTCCGTACTTAAAGGAGGTATATAAGAAAGCGAGGATGGACTTTTTAGCAAGGTCTGTTGTAATGAGACAAGGGGTGAGGGTTTTAAACTAAAAGAGGGGAGATTTAGACTAGATATAAGGAAGAATATTTTACAATGAAGATGGTGAAACGCTAGAACAGGTTGAGAGGTGAGGGAGGCCCCAACCGTTAAGATACTCAAAATCAAGCTGGATGATGCTTTGGGCAACGTGATTTAGTTGAAAATATCCCTGTAACAGTGTTGGACTAGATGACCTGTAAAGGACCCTTCCAGCACAAACCTATACAGTAGGGACATTAAAGATCATCTAGTTCCAACCCCCCTGCAGAGGCAGGGACACCTTCACTACAGCAGGTTACTCAGGGCTCCATTGAACCTGCCCTTGAACACTTCCAGGGATGGAGCAGCCACAACCTTCTTGGGCAACCCACTCCAGCGTCTCCCTACCCTCACAGGAAAGAATTTGTTCCTCATGTCCAACCTAAATCTCCCTTCTTCAAGCCTGTAGCCCTTTCCTTTTGTCCTCTCACTAAACACCTGTGTAAAAAGCCTTACCAAAGCTTTCTTGTTGGCCCCCTTCATGAGATGCCTCTAGAGAAAAGAAGACAAACAATAGGCAGTTTTTATTCCAGAATATTCTGCTTTGAGAGGGTATTTTTTGTCCTTAATGACAAACTTGTGACAATTTTTGTAAAATATTCTCACAGGGACTGAAAGGGAGATGTATTTCATATCCTGTGCAGAAAACCAATTCCCTGGTTGGATTAATGCAAATATTACTGGTGCACAGAACAACTTACATTAGTCCTATTAAAATCAACTGTCTGCCCTTCTACACATAAAAATAAAAAAAAAAAAGAATGAACGATTCAAGTTCAGGGACTGAAAAAGGAGAACAGAATAAAAATCAATCTCTAAAATCATATAACCTCTTAGGTACGCAGGTGTGTTTCAATGAACTATATCAATTTTAGTTGATTGGGCTACTGACATTCATAGAATCATATAAAGCTTCAAGCAGAAACTTTATTTCCTGAGCATCTCTGGAATCTATTGCATTTCTATCTGTATCTATAACCTTTGGGGAAAACAAGGGAGCATTTAAAGGATAAAGCACAAAAGAAGCAGCAAACCCAGTGAAAATACGCACTTTATAGACAAAAAAGAAGAAAAGAGCAGAATGAGCCAAGAAAATGCATAGCTAAGGAAAAACGATAAAGCTCTAAAGCCCATTTTGATTTCGTGCTTTCTGAGTTTCCTCCCCTTTGCCCTGCAAAATACATTGTAGGGAGATGAGCACATGCACATCCTTTGCACTTCTGGTGCTTGGGATGTAGAGGTCATGTCCATTCTGTGGAGTACTCACACTGTGGCTGTTGTGTGTTCCCTGCCACAGTGCAAACAGCAAGAGGGATGCTGTTTTGCAGCACAGCAGTATGAAACAATAAACTTCAGGGAAATAAGATCAGACATTGACATGTACCTTCTGCCAAGCTTTAGAAAAGTTCACTCTTATCATAATCTGCCAAAGCCTGGGAAGTTTAACACATGCTTCTTTATGCTCAACTATTTATACTTACCGAGAACGGTAAGAAAAGCCTTGGAAGTCTTGACAGGCATAGTAAATAACGAGCAGGTGTACTGCCCTTCGTCCGACAGAGACACATCACTGACGCTGATACTCAGTTCATGCCACGAAGCTCGAACCAGCTCAATTCTGTTATCCCTCAGAGCTGAAAAAAAACAAACATTCATGTTACAAGGTAGGAAGCAGCACATTCACAAAGCGTGGTGTGTTATCACAGGACACTAGGGATTGCAAGGGACCTTGAATGATCATCTAGTCCAATAATGCAAGAGGTCTACTATGAAGTAGCCTGGTGAAAACATGCCTTACAACACAGGGACAGTAACACTGTTGTCTTTATGGTGTTCTTCCCAGTGAAATAAAGAGAAAGATTTAAGTTTCCAAGTGATTTATAATACAGATAAACCTAGAAATGGACTGTAGTTACCTTTGATCCCTCTCTGCAAAAAATAAACAGACTAACAGTTTAATGCCTAAAATAACTCCTTCCTGAAACCATTTTCTTTTTCATGTATTTACAAATGCGGCTGAATATTTAGAATTCTATTTCATCTACTAACAAACTGTATTTTGAGCTAAGAAGTCTACCATTGCATACACAGCTTGCCTGCAGTCTTTTCTTACAAGCATCACTACTCACGTTGAACCAGAATATCTGTTTTCGTGAAAGCCGTGAGGGCATTTCTTAGCATGAATGCATTTGAAGTTCCACTTCTGCATACACATAAAATACATTTAAAGATTTGCAGTAATTGAGTGTATATAATACAGACTAAAAAACTGCTCTTCCTTCAGAAAATCTTTCCTAACAAAATATTTGACTGCATGAAACCACTGGGGAAAGAGGAACAGGTAGATTTCCTTAAACTCAAAAAGTCACTTCACCTAATTCTTCAAAACTTAATATATTTTAAAGTCTGTATTTAGATTAACCAACATTTTCCATTGAAAGATAGTCAAAACATTCAAATTCTCTTTGGTAAAACTGTTTATGGAATCTACATATATTAACCAAGTTTTTCCACAGCATACTAGTTTTTCCAATTTTTCCACTAGTTTCACAAGTAAACACTGTAGTTCTCCTAAGTGACCAACAGAAAAGCCTCTGCAACTCAGATACTTTTGCTGTACAACACCTTTGATCAGAGACTATGTGAATCTCCCATGAGTATGTTTTTACAGTAAGCCTTGGAAAGTCAAAATAAGTGTGGCTTATCGTATTAACAGGAGATTGATGTTTTAATTTGTGCAAAACAACAAGATACTCAAGTCAAAGAATCACACAACATTAGGGATTGGAAGGGACCTTGAAAGATCATCTGGTCCAATCCACTCGCCACAGCAGGATCACCCTAATGTTGCTCTCACTCATCTCCTTCTAAAATCTCCAAGGGCTATTAAATTTGCCTCTCCTAACATTTAAATATTCCAGTGATAAAAGCAAAGCTTTACTGTGGCTCTGTGCCTACTAAGTCTAGATGGTTCTGCCCCATTGCAAGGCTCTCCAAGTGCTGCCAGTACAGGAAGATTTACACCAAAATAAGCAGCTACGATTACAAGTCAGCAAAAATGTCAGTTGAATTTGTTGTTATGTGTGGCTACCATTTAGGTTTCTTTATAGCGATCTCAGTCTGAATTTATTGGTTATTTCAAGGTAGGCCAGCTAAAGTGTGATTTGTTCTTTGCAGGGCTTGACTGACAACTGAAAGGTCACAGCTTTAACAGATCTCCCACGGATGCCGTGAACTGTTCCAAGAGCCATCAAAGTGACTGAAGCTGGGTGTAATGGACATAACTGAGGTGTTTTCTGGCCAACCGCATCAAGAAATTAAATGGTTTGGATGTGATACGCAAATAGTGATGGAAAAGAGGTGCAACTGTAAAGCAAAGAAGCAAGAAAATCAAAAGCCATAAAATGAAAAGATATAGGTATATATATACACACACACACATAAATCAATATATATATAGCTAGTACACATAAATACATCAATAAGCTGACATCACAGCCAAGAAGAGCTCAAGAGAACAAAAAGTACACAGGAAGAAGCTTCTGCCAGCCCAGAAAAAGCTCATGGCTGTGGCTTTAACAGCCAGTTACAACAGTAAAGCTGTTGCTGTCTTTGAGGACATGAAATAGGAACTCAGATATTCGTCAGCTTTTCAATTCCAGTCTGATGCAAAAGAAGCAGACATGGGAATGGCAGTTTACTTCACACTGTTGACTTTTCAAAATGACCCAGCGCTTCCAAACAGTTTGTTTGCCACCACACCGTACATAGAATTTGGAGATCAGCGTAGGAAGTGTAATTAAAATAAATAAATCAACAAAAAAGCTCTTAGCAGCCCATAACCTGAATGTGGCGATTTTTGTGTCCCTTAGTCAGGAATTATGAAAACAAATATTCTGCTATTTTCTTATAATTTTCAATTGCTCCTTCCTCATGACAAAGGTTTATGTAGCTTTTGAAGTATTTATCTATGGATGGGACATTGTGAGAATGTCATGGTTTGAAAAGAACTGAAATGAATTCTGCCCCAGAAGATGCCCGTAGGAGAGGCCAATGTCTACAGGAGACGCCAACAGCACACCATTTTGATCGTACTGGTAGGAACAAAACCAACTTAACTACACACCATCTGCATCAACAGCACTCTTACTGCTTTCCTCTCCCTCACGTCCTCCCTTCCACACCTTTTTAAACATTTTTAAACACAAAAACCTCCGCTCAGTCAATTCCTGGAAAACTGGTAAAAACAACCACTGAACAGAAGATGAAATCAGATGATCCGTGTTTCAGCATGGAATGGATTTTTATGGAAAGGACACAAATAAAGAGTTTTGTAATGAAAATCCCAACACAGAACCTTTTGCAAAATTCCTTCAAGTCGCATCAACATCAGTGTCATCTGGTGATACAACAAGGGGCAACAGATGCAAGCTGGAACATAGGAGGTTCCACATAAATATGAGAAGGAACTTCTTCCCAGTGAGGGTGACAGAGCACTGGAA
>JAOXOE010030015.1:0-13616 GCA_028565055.1 Phoeniculus purpureus | reverse complement strand
AGCCTGTCCAGCTCCCTCTGGATGGCATCCCTGCCCTCCAGCGTGTCTGCTGCACCACACAGCTTGGTGTCGTCAGCGAACTTGCTGAGGGTGCACCCAATGCCTTTGTCCATGTCACCGACAAAGATGTTGAACAAGACTGGTCCCAGGACCAATCTCTGAGAGACACCACTTGTCACTGGCCTCCACTTGGACATGGATCCATCGACAACCACTCTCTAGCCAGAGACAACTGGTTCTGCCTCATGTCACAGACCTTTAGAGCCCAGTGCTGAGGCTGCAGAGCTCATGTTTTGGGTGGGAGCGTCACAGTTCTGCCTCCCTTGCAAAATCTTGCAGATTCCTAAAACCTACCATGCCTGGGGGGATTTGGAGCATTCTCTCTTTTCCCTGGGTTTAGGTTCGGTAGATCCACAAAGCATGCTGTATTTATGAGAATTATGTTTCTGTTTCCTAGAAAAGAGAAGCTAGCAGGAGTTGAGCTTGCTCTTGGTTTTAGTTTATTCCATTTCACAATTACCCCCTTGGGTTCTGCTCAGGATGCAGCATGGTGAGTTGAAGGGAAAGCACTGAGGCATGAAGAAACTCATGGAGCTCTTGGTGTGGATGACAGGCGCTTGGCTTAAATGAACTCGGTCTTTCTCTCCTCTCTCTCCTTCTCTCTTTCAGCTTGGCAGTGACCTTGGCGGGGGCATTGGAGGAAGCCCGGCAGTAAGTGCCATTCCATTTCTTTCCCCAATTTCAAAAGCTGCTCAAAGCCTAGTGTTTTTAAGTACAGCCTCAACCCATTACGTGCTGGAAGATGCATTAAATCCCTGAAGATACTTGAAAGTGCACAAATGCACCTGAAACACACAGTCCCACCTACATTGCTTTGAATGCAGCTGTGAGCTGGGCTTTCCTAAGGGCTACAGCTGTTGACTCTGCTTAGCTCTTCTTTCTCAGAACTTTGAGTTAACACTGGCAGTAGCCCAGTCCTTGTGCCGCTGTCTTGATGTAAGGCCTCTCTGCTTGCAAAGCCTGTTCTGCTGTAACTCTAACCCAGTGTCACCACAGGCTTGTGTGAACTTGGTGCTTTTCTCCTCCCAAACACCACATAAGATTTTTCCTGGACCTCAGGGCTGGGGGCTCACAGCTTCCCTACCGCGTGTGGTCAGTGCTGAACTCTGCCTGCAACCAGCCTCCTTTGGTGCCTGTGCTTTGGGTTCCAAGAGCACTTGCCAGGACACGGGAGAGGGTCATACTGCTTCCAAAGCACCCTTGGCTTTCCATGCATACCAGCTTCCTCCAGGAGAGCATGGGGAGAGAATGTAAGATGACTTGGAGATGTGGTGGGCAGGAGGGACTGTGCCTCCAGCCCGCAGCCAAAAGCAGGCTCCTTCAGAAAGCTCCAGGACTGTGTAGCCAGTAATTTAGTGAGGGAAGCAAACTCAATTCTGGAGTGAGGGCTTTTCAAGAGACCCTTGTGTGACTGCAGTCATTCTCTCTCCTTCTTTCCCTGTGAATCTTGCATTCCTTTCTGATTTTAGCATGAGAGCAGAGGACAACTGGTGGGACAGTAAACCTGTAGCCCCCAGGCAGTACCCACTGGGCGTGCAGGGGAGATACTCAGTAGGGATCATACCCACAAAGCCAGGTCTCTGCCTTTCTGGGCCAGCATCAACCCACCAAGCTGCGCTGTACAACCCCCCCCCAGTCCTCCCTGTCCTCAAGGTTGGTTGAAACACCTTATCTTAGGCAGGTTCCCGAACACAGCACAGCTATGAGACTTCAACCCCAGACCTGTCATCGGTATTTCCTATCATCTGCCATGGTTGTTCTGTCTGTTTCTGGGCTGCTGCCTGGTGAACCTTGTTCTCCAGTGCATCATTCTTCCTGCTCCCAGTAAAGACGAGAATGTGGGAGGCTGAACTGGGATGTGGCTATCCCACCGGGAACTGGGCACCTGAAGGTTAATATTCCAGATTTGGAAGAATTGCCCTGTATGTAGAAGGTTGTCCTCTGGCAGCCAGAGATAACTGGTTCTGCCTCATGTCACAAACCTTTAGAGCCCAGTGTTTTGGGTGGGAGCGTCACAGTTCTGCCTCCCTTGCAAAATCTTGCAGATTCCTAAAACCTACCATGCCGGGGGGGATTTGGAGCATTCTCTCTTTTCCCTGGGTTTGGGTACGGTAGATCCACAAAGCATGCTGTATTTATGAGAATTTATGAGAATGAGAGATGAAGAAGATTCCTCTACAGTGGAAATAGATAATGGGAGCTGTAAAAACTGTGAAAGCTGTTGCATGGTTGAGGTGACAGCCGAGTGCAGGGATTAGTTGCCAAGAGCTTTGGAATTCAAATGCATTATTTAGCACTATTGATAATTCAGCGGGGAAGCTGCAAATGGCTTTAAAATATTTAGGATATTGTCTGAGTTCATGCTTTATTAAATAAGTGGTGTTCTTCATGCGTGGTGTTAATCGGCGCCTGCTCTTTCTAACCCCTGCAGGTGGGGCAGACCTACATTCCCTCCTGTGTGCCATCAACCTTTGCCCCTTCGCCCACCCCAATAGTGGTGACCAGCGGACTCAACGATCTCTTCGAGCTCCCCTCTGGTATAGGCATGGCTCCTGGAGGATATGTGGCCCCAAAGTCTGTACGTAAGGAAAAAGAATGTCATCACTATGTTACAGCCTAACCTTATGCTGTAAGAAGTCTGCTCACTTTTGCCCTATTTTGTGGGCACCTTAGTTCACTTCAGCCCCATGAAGGATGCTCTGAGGTTTTCCCAGGCAAACTAACTGTGTGGTAGAGTTCATTAGTTGTTTGTTACAGACTTGTGGGTTTTAGCAGTTCCCTCACTTTGCCTCTAACAATATTACTGTAAAGAATGGGTTATGTAAGAGGAGAGGGTTTCAGTTTTGCCAGAGCAGTTTTCCTGGAAACCTGCTTCTTACCAAGTTTCCCCAGGAAGCTGAGGGCAGGATACAGTTTGCTACAACTTTCACAGAAGATTCGTTTACTTGGAGGAATCCGATGTGACAGTGAAGATGAACAGACGTGATTGGGGCGAGCATGCTGCAGTGTAATGCGGATAAATGCGCTCGTGGTGACAGGGATCACAGATGCGCTGACTGGAGCCTGCTCAGGCTGGAGGGCTTGTGAGACACACAGCAGGGTCCTGGTAACAGGCTGGGGAGCAGCCACAGGGAGCTCAGGGTTAACTTTTCGTGCCTGAAAGGGAGTTAAAAAAAACTACCACTCAGTAAATAGTCAATGGATGCTTAAACTTAAATAATTCTATGACACCTAGTATCTCAGGAAGCTACAGAGGGTAGCCAAAGCCTTTGGTCCTTGGCCTCCTGCAGGCATTACACCACTTGGTTATAAGACCGAGCACAAAAGAACCCTGTAGTTTTGAGCTAAGGAGTTCTTCATTTTGCACTCCTCAAATTGGGGTCTGGGTTTTTTCCACAAGGATGATTTGGAAATCCAGAGCCCAAACAGTGAATAGTATCAGCCCAGTGATTTTATTTGGTTCAGACTGTAGTATTGTGCTGCCTCTGAGAGCCCAGCAAGCCCATGGAGAAGCCTGTCCATCAGCAGACAGGGTAAGTCTCATGTTAGTGTGATGCACATAGGCTTTCACTGTTCCTGGTGCTCACTGATGCTACTGAATATTTGAATTGTTATGTGAGTGCTGTGGACAGACAAGGGTTAGGAGCAGCAAGCTCACTCCTCACTGGTGAGCTTCATTCGTTCAAGACCCCTTGTCAAACCTTCCCTGTAGTGCTTCTTTAGTGTTTGTGGGATGGTCTGCCAGTGTAGCCAGAGGTCTGAGCTCAGGACTTCTCTGCTCTTTGGAAAACTAGTTGTTTGTTCTCTTTGGGACACACTTCTCATGCTGACTGACATCTTTTTTGTTCAAGGTTTGGTTGCCTGCAGTGAAGGCTAAAGGATTGGAGATCTCGGGCACATTCAGTCACAGGCAGGGCCACATCTATATGGAGATGAACTTTACCAATAAGGCTTTGCAGCACATGACCGACTTTGCCATTCAGTTCAATAAGAACAGGTAAGAAAACAGAATGCTTTGTCTGCTCCGTACTGCTGTGCTGAGAGGCTGTGTGTGCACTGCGAGGTGTAGGGAGGGCTTCTCTGAATGTGTAGAATGCAGGCGTTGGAACAGCTGGATGGCGGAGCCTGAACTCTCCATCACACTGCAGTCGTGAGAAAGGGCTGAAAATACAGACTGATAAATTTGTGAGGAAACAGGCAGCAGACGGTCCTGTTGTTCTCCCAGCTCTGCAACAGCATCTGCCCCATTTAATCTCTGCAGAGTTTTAAAGCAGCCTTGTGAGTTGTCAGGCAGGTTAGTGGTTTTATGGCCAGTACTTATGGCCCCGAGGAAAACAGGAGCATAAACAGGCAAAGAGTCGAGCACAGGGATCAGTCTGTAACGCCGCTCTCTCCTGATTTAATCACTGTCCTGCCCATCAGTGTCTGGAAGCGCGGGTCTCACTAATAAAGCTGTCTGTCAGCGCACAAGTTGTGCGTTAAGAGCCTATGGCACATCTTTTCCTCGTAATTGGCAGCAGAGGTTTTGTCCAATGGAGCAGCCACTTGAACAGTTAGAGCATACAGAGTGTTCTCAGAAACCCGTCTCAGCCAAGAGACATGACATAGCAGCACAGCCACCCTGCTGTCCCACAGACACCCTGCCCTGTCAGAGCGCTTCCCCTGCCATTTGCTCTGTGGTCTCCTGATCAAGGACTGGGCTACTTCTTGTCAAGACTGTAAAGAACATGTTGTGACTGAAACACTCTTCGTATTTCTTCCTGTGTCTTCACTGGAAAAGGGTTCTTGTACTAAACATCCACTGAAACCACCTCTTTAACATCACAGTTAGTCTTGCAAATTTCAGATTTCTTGGGACGAATAATATTTACTTACAAAAGCCATTATGCTAAGTAAGTCTTGGTAAATGTTCTCCCTGGACTGCTCTCTTTTCTGCAGTTTTCCTGAGCTGCTGGATGCAAATGTTTCATGCAGATTGTCCTGAAAACAAAGCTGCTTTGCTTGTGATTTTCTTCCCCAAACATTAGGCTGTTCTGGCCACAGCTACAGGTGCTTCTCAAGGCTGTAGGAAGTTTAAGTCTTGTACAGTAAAGCAGCAGTTCCTCTCTCAGGCGTTTCAGCACACACCCCATACACACTCTGCTCCTATTGCCTCTTCCAGAGATCCTGTTGTGTCACTGCTTGCCAGGGGGGCTGGTGCACTGGAGAGAGCTGCAGTGGGCTGCCTCTTTAGGTTTTAAGTTTACGACTGGAAAGTTTCCATCACATTTTCCTTTCTCCTGCTGCTACTAATTGCAGTCACTGCAGCCTTGGGATAAAGCATTAAAAACAATTCAGGAGACCTGGAGCTCCAGTGTCTGTGATATCACAGGCGCTTAGTGGCAAAATGCAGCTCAGTTTTCCCTCCGAGATGAAGGGAGAACACTAGGGCTCCTGTCCCCCAAGGTGAAATGGCTGCAGAAGGCAAATAACATCCTTGAGCCCTTGCTCAGAACATTCTTATTTCAGCTCCTGAGAGCTGGAAAACTAAGGATAACAGGGCATCTCTTGGTTTCTGAGGGAGTGACATAGCGAGGGCACACATGGCTGGCAGTGCAGAGACAGAATCAGTTGTTTGGTGCATAAAATAAAACTGCACTCCTACCCAGCTCTGTTCTTGTGACTTCACCTTGGAGTGAACAGGAATTGTTCTGGAGAGAAACAGGCACCAGTGGACACCAAAACTGCTTTCCAAGAGAAGCTGGTGTAGAGAACAGAGGTTTTATGCTCAGGGCTAGTTGCTTTTCTTCTGCTCTGCACCAAGCCGAGGTGTCTGTGGAATGAAATGAGTCTTGGACTGAAGGGGCCAGTAAACATTGGGATTGCTGCTGTGGTGGTGGTGTAGGTGCCCAGCTGAAGGAGCTGCAAACCAAGCAGTAGAGCCAGACACTGTCATTTGGGACCAGCCAGCTGGCTGCGTTGATTCATTTGTTCTACAGTGCTCTGCAGCAAACCACGTACTCCTCCTTAGAGGAGACTATCTCTGTTCTGTGTTGGCTCCAGTTCCTTCTTCCAGAGTTCCTAATGACAGAAGAGCCCATGCAGTGGGGGATGTACTGTACCTGCAGTGCGCTGCAGCTCTGAGAGAGAGCCAAGAGGTCGAAGTCTGAATGCAGCTGCTGCTCCTTGCTGGACAGGTGGCTGCTCAGCACACAGACCAATGCCAGGGAGGTCATGGAGGAGTTCCCAGGTCCTCTGAGCAGAACAGTGCATGCTGGCAGCAAGATAGCCTAATCAAGTTTGCCATTGCTTGTCCTACTTTGAGCATCTGCTGTTTTGTGCCGTGTTCTGCCTCTGGAGTGACAGCAAGGGCATCTCAGGGGTGATGGGAAGATGAGCCAGCTTGTGCTTGGCAAGAGGGGATTCAGTGCTGGGCAATGCAGTGCTGCTTTCATCGCCTTTTTCTCCACACAGCTTCGGGGTCATCCCAAGCACCCCACTGGCCATTCACACACCTCTGATGCCAAACCAAAACATTGATGTCTCCCTGCCCCTCAACACTCTGGGGCCAGTCATGAAAATGGAACCTCTGAACAACCTCCAGGTAAGGGCTGTCTCATTCTGGGCAGGGGTGAGGGCAGCAGGTGCTAATACCATTTTCTTTGGCCAAAGAAAATACCATCTGTACAGAGTTAACCAGGGAGATCTTCTGGATTTGGGCCACTCATCTGTCCAAAACTTCTTCCTGTTCCATTTCCCACTCTCTTTCAGCAGCACTACAGAATTGATTGTCCCTCCCTGCACTGGTGAGGCCACAGCTCAAATGCTGAGGTCAGTTCTGGACCTCTTACCCTCAGAAGGACATTGAGGGGCTAGAGTGTGTCCAGGGAAGGGTAACAGTGTTGGGAAAGGGTAAGAAGCACCAGTGCTGTGAGAAGCACCTGAGGGAACTGAGGAGGGTTTAATGAGAAAAGGAGGTACAGGGGAGACCTTCTTGCTTTCCACAGCTCCCTGACAGGAGGTTGGAGTGATATGGGGGTCAGTCTCTCCTCCCAGGAAACAAACAACAGGACAGGAGGAAATGGTCTCAGGTTGTGCCAGGGGATGTCAGGGTTGGCCCTGAGGAACAATTTCTTCCCCACGAGGGTTCCCCAGGCCTGGACCAGGCTGCCCAGGGCAACGGTGGGGTCCCTGTGTCTGAGGGGTTGCAAAGCTGTGGAGATGTGGGGTGAGGGGCAGGGGTTAGTAAGGACCTGGCAGTGTGGGGGTATTGTTTGACTTTATGATCTTAAAGGGCTTTTCCAGCCAAAGTGATTCTCTGCTTCTGAGATTGAAGCAGAGTCTTCTTGAATGTTGTGACTTCAGACCCCTCAACCCCACTGCTTGCATCTATGTGGATTAAGGCCTTGATCTGCTCTAGTAACACTCTTCTGTAAACTGGACACAGAGTTTGGTTGGGTTT
Source organism: Phoeniculus purpureus (assembly GCA_028565055.1). Taxonomy (NCBI): domain Eukaryota; kingdom Metazoa; phylum Chordata; class Aves; order Bucerotiformes; family Phoeniculidae; genus Phoeniculus; species Phoeniculus purpureus. Next base: position 6,115 of record JAOXOE010030015.1, on the reverse strand, counting down.
ATGAACTGGAGTTAGTGTGAGTAGAGAAGGTTGATGCCTGTGGTGGAGGAGGCTGCGAGAGCCGTCACTGAGAATTGGGGCAATTAAAGGAATTGCAGGACGATGGCAACTGCAGAGTGATTAATATTTCTCTAGTGCTCTTAACTTCCAGGGTGCTTGGCGAATCCCTGTCTCAGATAGCTTCACCCAAGGTAAACGGGCTGTGTTCCAGGAAAGGCAGAGGAGAAATGATGTGAGCAGCTAATATTTCATTAATGAGGCTGTCATGTGTCAGGGACAGTGTTCCCTGCAAGGGGCTCTTTATCAGATTGGGCTGCTGTTCACGTCAAATTCAGGGAGATGTTTTCCTCTGGATTGGACTAGAAGCTCGCTTCATCAGTCCTGGGGTGCCTCAGCTTCAAGCACTGTCTAGGCAGCCAGTTCTCCTTGGTGGAAGGTGGCTCTTCCCCACTCTGTAGGGTGGAGCTCAACAAGTGATTCCTACCTCTACTGTGCAGCTGGATCCTTCAGGATGGCTTTCCCAACATTTCAAAGATGCATGTCCCGGTTGCACGCCTCTAGTCTCCAGGAGGTGGAACTAAGTTGAGTTCCTATAGCATAGCAGCCCATAGAGGGGAATATTCTGAAGCAGCTCATTCTCTTTTTAGATGAAGGGAATGCAATGGAAGTTACTATTTATTCTGCCTGAGCAACTGTTTTTTCCCTTCTTTTGACTTCCATTCTGGGGCTTATGACTTATTGATGAGTCTTTGGGCAAACAGCTCAAAATAGCTTCTCTGTCGCTCAAACGAGCAGTCCTACACTCCGGCTCCAAGCTCAGTCATGCAATGGGGGAGCATGCAGGCAGTGAATGAATTACATGTGCTTGTCTTCCACAGGGGTTCTTCCAGCTGGATGCCTTCTGCATCCAGGTCATGGTAAGGAGGTTGCATTCCTGCATTGGGACCAACTCTGGTAAAATCCACCTTCTGCTCTGAAGGAATGTTGAAGTCTCTAGGAGTTGACAGTTGTGCTCTGCCTCCTTAACACTGGGGACTCTCCCTACAAGGCTTTCTCGAGTTACTGCTTCCTTTGATCAGGAAGGAACTGAAGTATTTGGGTTATTAAATCTCTAAAGGGATCGAAACACAGTTTGTTTCTTGTAGCATCCTTTGCTAAAACAAAGCAAAGAGAAAACAGGTGAGGAAACCTCCAGCTACCTTCTATTGAGACAGCGGAGCATTCATTAGTGCCAGACTTAGCTGCTAATTTGCTAGCTCTCTCATTGCCATAGAAGTTGGCTGCCCTTTCGCAATCGGGGAAGCTGCCATATGGAGTAATAGTATATTTCTCTGCAAAGAGTTGAATCACGATAGCAGATGCCAAGTTAAAAAGAGCACTCCCCTTACTTTTCTGACAGCAGTGGGTTTGATGGAGATCTGTCATTGCCCCAACAGCCAAGGCTCTGCGTTTGTTTCGTGAGAGCATGTAGAAATTATGTGTCTTGAAAACGTTCAGAAATCGCTTTGGTGACCTACTTAGGGAACAATTATAGCATAATACAGGAGTAGAGATTAGAAATGTTCCTGTATTCATTGAAGAACCAAAACACTCATCAAGCTGAATTTGCTTAATGTGGTTTTTCCACACTGGGGAACACTGAAGTAGATGCAGGGCTAGTGTGAACTTGGAGACCTTGTGTTTCTCTCCAGTTCTGGTGGGGGTTTCTTGTTTTAGTAACAAGAAAAATAGGTCCTGAAGTAACCAAACTGATAGCTTTCAACTTTTTGTCATGTTAATTAGAAACTTCAAGGGCTGGTTGTCTGTTCCTTAGGCAACTGTCTCAAAAAATAATGAACTGAAGTCTCATTCAGGTTATGTTTGTTACCATTTCTGATCTTTTGCCTAACACGGCTGGTTGGGTCTTAACGTTAGTAGTCATCAGAATAAACTACAATATTGGAGTTGACCAGAAAAGCCATTTTACAAGCAGATGAGAGACTGAGATGTTTTTGTGGCTTGTTTAGGTAAAATGGAGCTCAAGAGTCTTCTACTTGCCCATCCCCTTGCCAATACCAGGCTTCTTCCCACCCCAGAGTAGGCAGGAAAATTTTCTTCGCCTGTTGACTTAGACTCAGCCCCAGCCAAGCAGTGATTTATTCAAAGGACAAAGCCAGAGTCAGGCTGGATGCAGCACTCTAGGCCTGAATGGACTCCAGCCGCTGCTCTCTGGTTCATCTTTGGAACGTCTTACAGGTTACTGAGCAGCTCTCAGATGCCTCTGCAGTGTGCCTGTGGCAAAGAAAATCTGATGTCGTGCTCTGTGCACTGCTGACTTCTGCTGAGGGACACTCTTGGAATGCGTTGTCAGCTTTTTGGAGGCTACATGGCACTCATGGGTGCTGCAAACCCCTGCCCCGAGCTGCCTTGGCAGAGCTGACACTCACAAGCAATAACAAGCTCTTTCCCAGCAGTGTGCAAGAGGCTGTGCTGAGCTTCTCGAGTGTTGGGGAGCTGTGTCTGCTGTGTCTCATTTGCCAGCCAGGGAGGTGGCTCTGGTAGCTGTACAGGTTTTCTTAGGTCCTGTAGTTGGCTTTTCAGAAGCAGAGCAGTGGCTCGGTGACAGCCCTGTGATGATGTGTGTGCCTCATGGAAGACATTGGTTAGGTAAGGTACCACTGTGTGTGAGACCTTGAGCTCTCAGAAAGGAAAATGGATTCTGAAATAGGGACTAGCACTGGGGAGGAATGTTTGCTCTTTCCAGATATTTCTTCAGGCCATCTATGGAATAAGATGTCTCTGATGAGAGCCTTTCCATGCTAAAGAAAACCACTCTTCCTAACAAACGGCTTTTTAAAGGGCTGTGATATCGGAACTAGGTTGTTCAGTTGGGTGCAGGAGGATTGCTCCCCTGCCCCTGGCAATGGGTAGTATTGGAAGCAACCTGCTGTGAGCATTTCAGAGCTCAGGGCTAGTCTGTCACGGCACGAGTACAATAAACTCTTCTGTGAGATGGTGACCATTTGCAGGAGGCAATGCAATCAAAAACAAGCTGCAGGGACTCCCAGTGCAGCAGTGAGGCTGCCTGAGCCCAGTGCTCTTGGGATCCACATTCCAGATTGACAATCAGTGTCAATTGCCAGGGCTGTGTGTTGCAGCTACTTGAGCAGGCAGGTGAAAGAAGCATAGCTTGAGCTTTCAAAAATGGCTGTAGAATGATCTGTTGAGTATTGAAGGAGAAGCATCTGTCAGCTGCATTTCTTCCTGAAAGGTGACCCTTGCAAACACAGCCTCTCCTTTGCTGCTGAAGTGCAGAACACTTTAATTTCTTCCAAAGAGTTTTTGCAAAACATTTGTGTACAGGCAGATGAAGGTACAGCTACTTCATTGAGGAAAAGATGGATCTTGCTAATGCAGTTGCTCACACATGTCCTTCCATGCTCCATTCTGCTGTAACTCATTGCTTGCGCTCCTCCACTCCTCAGTGTCCCGCTTGAAGTGACAGAACCACTGGAGCTGTCATTCATCACAAGTGTTAATATACCTCAGGTCACAACTGCAGAGCTCTCGGTTCTTGGAAATGGATTTCACACATTCAACTCTCCGTGAAAACAAGGCTGAGAATTGGTGTAAGCAGCGAGCCCAACCAGTAGATGTTCTCCCTTCAGAGCCTGCCTGATGAATGACACCAGTCTGCCTGGCTATGAGCAGTGTCAGAGTTAGTGGACTGACCGCCACAGAAGAGCTTTAGATACCTACATGATGGCAGTGCTTTCTTAGATGCATTCCCTAGATTATGATTTTAACAGCCTCTACTAGACAGGGTCTTGGCTCTAGCAAAGAGGAGAACCCTCCTGGGAGCTCCCTGAATTAAGGACAGCTTGGTGACTGCGTCCAGTTCCTAGCTCAGCTGCAAAAGCTGTTGGTTGGCGGTTGGTAGCAGGTTTGCCACATGGTGCAGCACACTTGATGAAATGTACGCTTTGAACTTCATGTGCAGCCAGGCACACACAAGAGCGTAACCCTCCCAGGAACTCGCTGTTCCCTGGCCATTGACGTAAGTGGTGTACCCGGAGATGAGAGCAGCACCCAGACTCGCTAGCTGCACACAGCGAAGCTGACCGGGCTTGAGGCTTGTGCCTGTGGGTAGAGCATCCAGCTGGCAGCAGCTGTCAGGCTGTAGGATGCCACAAACCCTACCTGTCAAATAAAAGGAAGTAAAGTAGCCAGCCCTCCCTGGGGGCATCTGACAGCCGGAGCAGGAGACTGTCAGAATAAACCATGACCTTGTGCTGGCAGAGGTAAAAGGTCAGCAGAAGGTGCTTGTGCTGCAAGGTGAGCAAATCTGTTCCAGAGGTTATTTATCGACGTGCTGCTTCCTCAGTCAGATCATGACCAAGATGTAAGTGATTGGGAATCCTGTGCCAATTGTTTGTGGGGTCACCCCTTCTCAGCAGTAAAACATCACATTGAAGTATGGCACCTTCTGCCTCTTTTCCCTCCAAAGCTTTGTGTTCTGCTTGGCTGAATTCACAAGAAGGTGATATTCTGGCTTTTGCTCCTTTCAAAAAGATTGCAGATGGAAAGCCATCTTTATTTAAAATGCTTCTGTTTCAACTCTCAACTGGCTAAAGCTGAAGGTCTTGTTAAAGGTTTAACAGTTCCTGTGCAGGTCAGCAGGTTAAAACTGCAGAGCCACAGACACAGTCTGTCTGGACTGGAGGATTTATCAGATGCAGGTGGCGGTTCTTTTTGAGCCTGTCAAACCTGGAGAGACTCTCAGCTACTGGTAGCACTTCACATGTCATTAACTGTCTCAGGCCAGTGTTCCTACCTGAGGAACTGGATTTTTTTGGCAAGTCACTGTGATTAGCTTCTCAGGTTCTCTCAGGTGCTGCTGTGGAGCTGCTTTCTGCCTGTGGTTGCTTTCATAGCCTGTCAGGTGGCACTGGATATGTCTGATGTGGCAGTGCAAAGCTTGAAGCTGTTACCAGCTGGCAGGACCTCTTGGACTGGGGTTGGTGTGAGTTTGCCCATCCAGGTACCTGCAGCTGCCTTTTCATGGGCCAGATCTTGGGGACCGCAGCACTAACAGTGTTCCCTGGCTGTTGGAGGAAGGCTGCTGAGTGAGAGACTGTTCACAGTGGTGTTCAGTGACAGGATGAGGGACCATGGTTTTAACGAAGAGCAGAGGAGATTTAGATTAGATGTTAGAAAAAAGCTATTTACAATGAGGGTAGTGAAACACTGGAACAGGTTGCCCAGAGTGGTGGTAGAAGCTCCATCTCTGGAGGCATTTGAGGTCAGACCAGATGGGGCTCTGAGCAACCTGCTCTAGTTGAAGATGCCCCTGCTTACTGCAAGGGAGTTGTACTAGAAGACCTTTAAAGGTCCCTTGCAACCCAACACATTCTGTGATTCCATGTGGTGCTGCACAGTGGAAGCCAGTCTTGAGCTGTTACCACCCTTGTCCCAGTGCTGTGGATTTAAGAAGACTGTAGGTTTTTTCCTGTCCTGTTTGCGAAACTTTGTTGTCAACAGCTGGCTTCTACATGGCTACAGCTAGGCACAGGGTGCTGTGTGGTGCCATGACTGAACCCAGTGATGCGGGTCAGGGGGATGGCTGGTGCTAGGACTTGCTTTACTTGGCCGGGAAGAAATTGCGCTTCAGAGCATCTTAATTGTGTAGCTCTCCCGAGTACAGCCAAAGCAGCTTACTCAATGTGTTTCTGCAGAGTTGAGAAGCGGGTCAGCAGGTACCTTTTTATAGCACTGCTGTAGCTGCAGGGACAGGGTTAGCATATTAATTTGGAGAGTACCTCTAGAACCATGACTGGAGAGAAGGCAACTCCTCTTGTAAGAAACTGCTATTGTACAGCAACAACAATTAGCTACTAAAGCGAAGTAATCTCTGTTGTTCTAAGGCAGAGCAATTAATCATTAAATAAGAGTTAGAAAAGATCTTGGGTCACGCAGTGTAGTTCCTGCTCTGAAATGTTCTGCTGTAGTTCCTTTATTGAGAGCATTGTCAAGGCTGATTTTTAAATACCCCAAGCACTGAACAGGCTGCCCAGGGGGGTTGTGGAGTCTCCTTCTCTGGAGACATTTAAAACCTTCCTGGATATGTTCCTGTGCA
>JAOXOE010030014.1:0-13617 GCA_028565055.1 Phoeniculus purpureus | reverse complement strand
AAGTCACACAGGAACTCATCCAGGCGGGTCTTGAATATCTCCAGTGAAGGAGACTCCACAACCACCCTGGGCAGCCTTAACATGTTTTAAGAAGTTTATAAAGTAATAACACCCCAAATTTTTCTACCACCTACAAAGCTTATTTGCTCTTGTCATCTAATGATAGGACAAGGGGCAATAGGTGTGAGCTGGAACATAGGAGGTTCCACATCAATATGAGAAGGAAATTCTCCCCAGGGAGGGTGACAGAGCAGTTGAAGGGGCTGCCCAGAGGGGTTGTAGAGTCTCCTTCTCTGGAGGCATTTAAAACCCACCTGGACTTGGTCTAGGTGTTCCTTCTCTGGCAGGGGAATTGGACTGGATGATCTGTCAAGGTCCCTTCCAATCCCTAATGTTCTGCGATTATCACGCAGTATTTTTTGTCAGAGTAAGTACATCTATACCATTAGATCTACACCCCTGTTAAATATTTTCTAGCAGCATAGTTAAAAAAAAAAACAAAACACACCACAGTTTGTGCATAGAGTCTCTCAACTTTTTATATTTACTTAAAAGCAGCAGTTAATGTCTTTCATTAAATGCCATTTTTAAGGGTTTTCAAAACGATTTTCTGTGATTATTGTCATAGCAGCTTTGGTTAGCGCACACAGACCTATGCAGTGTATAAAAGCAATCCCTGAGCTCCCATAGCAGACCTTGATGGAAACCTTAGGAGTGTAACTTCATTCAGTTTCAACTGGAAAAGTCAACAACCAAAATTCAATTCTTCACAAACTTTAAATGGCACAACTCTCCATTTTCCACATTTCTTTCAAGGGAAAGTTACGTTGACAAATCACTTGTACGTAAGAGGTGCACGTGTCTACCCTTTACAGCTAATATTTAATAACGTCCCCCGCTTTCATAATACTGTTAAAAACCTGCCATGACTACGAAGCAGTGTGTAAAGTGATTGTAGGAGGGACCCTTTTCACCTTTGAAATAGCTCCATGAGTTTTCATTTTGTTTTTCCCAGAAAACACAGACTGTAATGCATTTTTAGGGATAAAGCCCATAGCGAGCATTGACTTTTTCACTGTCACTGTGGATTTACATACAGTTACGAGCAAAGAACAAAAACAGAAGTTTACATTTCTGCACTGAAAACCCTTGGCACAGGGTAGCATTTAACATTTACACTACCTTAGCTCACTTTGTGTTAAACTGTGCAAGATAGCAAATAGGAATCAGTACATTTCAAAGCTGAGAAAAGGGATCTATAATCACGCTAAACAGTTAAGTAATAAGTAGAATCTACAAGTTGATTATCATTAACATCAAGATAGTAACTAGCAGTTTTCAAATGCGTAGCATTCTGCTCAATGTTTAACACATTATTAGGAAGAAAGTCCACACCAAACCAGGAGGATCATCTTGACCAACTTTAATAAATCATTTAGTAATTAATTCCTTCAGATTTAGTTTGCATACAGATGTGCAAAATTATCACATCAAGGCAGTAATTAATATCTTTTTACAACCATGTGGTACAGAGCTGTTACAGAGACACCTAAGTTAGATATGATACCTGTCCCCACTAGTAGATCATGCAGCTTTTACCTGAGAGCATAGCTTAGTATAGTTTAAATAAGCCTCTCAAAGCTTCGAAATCCAACTGTTCCATCTGCATATAGAAATGGCCAACAGTTGAGGCTTAAGAACATTTTAAAAGAAATAAGGAGCAGGAGAAAGACAAGAATACCAAATGACAAAATACTCCCCACAAAACAATCAGCATAAGGAACCCTAACTATGATGTTATAAGATTAATATCCAACCACAGGAAAAAAAAATCATCCTTCTTTAAGGAGCTACTGGTCATTTTCTGCTATCACTACTGTTTTTCAAGTCATCTTCACTCATCAACCCCCCCAAAATTCATCTCATTTCAAACCATGCTGGCAACAGCTTCAAGCCTAGCACTGGACTACACAATGAGACACAACTACCAACAGAACTAGAAACTGCGCCACCAAAACCCTCAAAACAAAGCAATTACTCCCTCTCTCTCCTCCCCCAAACCTCAAAGACATGCTTTAATCGTTTGTAACCGCATGCACACTAGCCAGAGTGCAAGGAAAGTTCACAGAGATAGATGTTAGAGGGAAAAGTAACAGGTCAGGGCACCTGCTCAGTCCTCACCAAACCAGGCAAAATTCTCCTTCACCGGATCCTCATTCAAATCTCATCAGGTAGGACAAAAAGCACAGCCATCTCCAGAAAACCCTCTTTGCTCACATGCCATTTCCTCCTTAGAAACTTACAGGACTTCAGTGGGGAGAAGTTTTAGGCAGACTTTTCCATGCCTTGCCTTTTTTTTTTCCACCCATTTTTTCAAAGGGAACCAAAGTGATAACCCAGGGAACACTAGTCAGAACTGTGGCTTTCTGGAATACAGAGCCACACATGATTTCCACAAACATGCCATAGCTAAAAGAGTGAAGACAGCTTGAACTTCCATTTGAAGAGCCATTTTGAAGAGCTGCAGTGCAAAACACAGCACAGCTATACAGTGGGAGACTGACGTAACCACATGTGCGATGCCGGATCTGTACTGCCGTTCATGCGTTCAGAAGCAGCATTTTCACGTTGAGATGCTGAACTTCATCCAACATATGCAAAACCAGTAAGTCATAGCAAGTGAGCTGTATGGATCAGGTGATGCGACCAAAAGGACCAAGAGGAAAAGCAATGTACGTAAGGTTATTATTTGCCACAGAGATGGGCAAAAGACAGGAAGGCAATTCAGTGATGTTACCAAAGCTAGTCAAACACAATCTTTAACTCCATTGAAAAGCTTGAAGAGCTCTATAAATTATAAAGCTAAATCTCAATCTTTTCCCAAAATTACATTAAAGGAATCACAGAATCACAGAACATTAGGGATTGGAACGGACCTCCAAAGATCATCTAGCCCAATTCCTCCTGCCACAGCAGGATCACCTAGACCAAGTTGCACAGGAGCGACAGTGGGTTCAAATTCATGTGGGTTAAGCCCATGCTACATACCTGAAAAGGTAATTTTGCTCACGGTTTGAGCTGAACAACTATCATCAAGCTCCGTTGTGTAAAAGGTGCACGCTCCGAGCTTTAGGTAGTATTTTGCAGTTCTATGTTAAATGCAGAATTTGGGATATATTTACACCTCAGCAGTCATTTCTGTTTAAGAGAGTAGCCAGGGCAGAAATCACACTATTCACAAAAACTTCCTCTCAAATGCATAACGGAAAAAAGCAAACTTCTAAGTAGGGGTATAAAACACACTCTAAGCACTTCATTAGTGCAAACAAAATAAGCAGCAAACCAGAACTAGTAACCAAATAGAACAGGAGCTCACTACCTGCTATTAGGACTCAGACCACCAGTGAAAAAACAACCTAGTATTTCATGAATAAATGAAGGGGTCACCTAGTTTTTTACTATCATAACTCAATGTGGAGTGTTTAGGTGTTGGTTGTTCAGGGGGTTTTTGGGAGGGTGGTATTTAAGAAAAAATGCTTAACAGAATAAGCATTCTGGTGCATCATCAAATGAATTAGATTGGACATCAGGAAGAAGTTCTTCACAGAAAGAGTGGTCAGGCACTGGAATGGGCTGCCCAGGGTGGTGGTTGAGTCAGCATCCCTGGATGAGTTGAAAAGACATTTAGATGTAGTATTCAGGAGTCTGGTTTAGGGGTGAACTTGTAGAGCAGGATCAATGGTTGTACTCTGTGATCCCAGGGGTCTTCCCAAGGATTTCCAGCCTGAATGATTCTATGAATCTGTATTAGCAGTATAAAAACCATTTTACATCACTGCTACTGAGCACCAGCATTAAACTCCAAGAAGAAATTTGCCTACACAGTATTTTTTAAAAACCTCTGTTCTGAACTGTCCATTTCTCATGTGTTTTGTACCAGATGTTAGAAACACCCTAAACATCAGCACTCTACCCTAGGATGCTTCACTTCCTTCATGAATGTGAAACAGACCACATACTAAACTACACGCTTATCATCTCTTAGCACATATATTTGAAATTGTAAGAGCCTGAGCTTCGGACAGTTGCAAATGCCCGTTGTCTTTGAAAGCTGCACATTTCTTAAAAGTATCCTACATTTAAAATTTCTTTGCAGTTGCAAAGTTTGTACAACCAGGTAACCAATAAATATTGCGATATTCCAACAGTTGTCTTAGAGTCAAAAGGAATACCTCCTATTACAGAATCATAGAATCATTAGGGACTGGATGAGACCTCAAAAGATCACCTAGTCCACCAGTCCCCCTGCCACAGCAGAATCACCTAGCATGGTAGATTTTTAGTGCTGTGCCACCAAGTTATCCTGTGGCTCACCAACACCTACCTAGAAACTGCTCAAAAACCCTAACTTCCTAACACAAAGCTCACTGTATAACAACTTCTATGGTTGATCAGCACCCACTGCAATCAATACTACTAAAAGACACTTAGTATTGAATTCCTCTCACTTGACCCTGGCAAATAATTCCTCCCTCTGCACACCAGAGTGCTGTTTTTCTAGAGAAAGGGATCCTACCAGTTCACTTGGTAGGGAAGACCCATGTGCTCCTGACAGAGTAGCAGTACATTTGTGACAGACTAATGCCTCAGTGGCTGGGGGAACCTGTGCAGGCTGGTATACAATCAAGCTCATCTGAAAATATATCTCAAAATTAGCAATAATATTCCAATACATGGGCACATAAGTGTTTTTCCCCCCTCCCCCTGTAAGTTACCATCTTAAAGTTGCCATAGAATTTTTCCTGTGAAATCATTCAAAGCTTTTTTCCTCAGGATTTTAACTCACATGAAGAAAAAGCCAAGAGAGTGCACAGTGTAAGTGTGGTCTGTTATCTTAGATTAAACTACATTAATTCCACAAACATCCTACAGGATGATGTTTTTCAAGCAGTCCTAAACAGACATTGTTTTGAGATTTTTTACTTTAGACGTAAGAGGAAAAATGTAATTATTCTTCCACAATAACCAGGAAGCTGCCATCACACAGAGAACACCTCCATACATATATAAACCAAATAATCCCCTCTACCACTGAAAATAATTTTCTTATCTAGCTAACTGTTTTAAAGCTGTTGTTCAAATAAAACAACAAAAGCACAACCATATTAATACCTTTTTAGCCTTTGCTAGTTGACACACACATATTTTCCTTGTCAAAGCTAGAGCAGTTTTGCAAACTCCATTTCCTGAGAGCCTCCCTGCAATGCACCTCCAAGGGCAGGGAAGAAGGGGCAAAGAGCACGTGGAATCAGGCCCCAGGACGAAAGCTGAGTGGAGCAACTGCATAGCACAACTCGCTTGAGGCTTTGAGATATATTTTTCACCCCTCCTTTTCATATCTAGCCCTTCTGCCCTGCTTATTCCTAGAAAATTAGAGTCCCACCTTCACCCATGCATTTCAGATATTTAACAGATAACTCCAAATCCAAACACAACAAGCTTTTTCACTTCACACCTGACCACTATTTAACATGAAGGAACAGAAAAATAAACCAAACTAATAACTTAACATTAATTCTCTTAAGAGAAATTTATTTGCACAGACTAGAGGTCCGTCTATCTGGAATTTTGCTTTCTGCACCACAGTACCTAAGTCTCCATAACTGTGAAGCAACCTCCATTTTTGAGGAAAAACCTACAGGACCTGCACATTGCATGACTGAAAATAAACTCTGTTTACCAAAACAATGAAGTACTGCTATTTTCATGAGGAAGGAAAACATATTAGACACATGGTGTAGACTACATGTTTTAAAACGCCGTTCCTGAAGTTCAGCTGAGCATGAAAGTTAATCTTTCAAAAGTGAACATTCAGCTCCAATTGTGTTCAAGTCCACCAGTACTAGCAAAATACCCCAAGCTTACTATTTTTATAAATTCTTTAGATATTTTTAGCTGGTCTCTTCTTAAACTGCAAATTATTTTGTGGTAGCATAATACTTTAGAACGCATGTGCATGTGTGTATATATACACACAGAGCAGCACATGCACATTTACTTTAAAACATTACTTCGCATTCTCTCTCACCAACGACCCTACGACCACAAAAATCAAGATGCCAAAAAACAAATTAAAATGCAGTGAGGCCCTTCCCAGCTGAAAACCTTTCATTTCAATGCTTGCCCCACACCCAAGAGTCAGATCCTTCTTTGACTCTTTGCTATCTGCACACTTACACAAATTTTAACTTAATTAGAAATACAGACTAAACGATCTTTCCAGGTCCCTTCCAATCCCTAATGTTCCATGATTCTGGGATTTTACCTGTTAGAAGAAGAATTTCCATCAAGATTTGCAAAAGAGCTGTTTTGGTTTGATGCTCATTCCACTGCACCGTGAAGAGGTAAGGTAGGCAATAAGGGAAGCACATTGCTACTAAGGCCATGTTGCACAGGAGACAGCTTTTACACTACGTGTTTCTCTTGTGCCAGTTGCCACAACTGGACACTTGAGGCAAGATAGCAATTATGTCTCTCCTCTGGAGACATTTAAAGTCTGCCTGGATATGTTCCTGTGTGACTTGTTCTAGGTGATCCTGCTGTAGCAGAGGGATTGGACTAGATGATCTTTCGAGGTCACTTCCAATCCCTCATGTTCTGTGATCGCTTAATGTGTAATGTAATAATTTTGCATTTTGAAACTTAAACACTCATTTGATGAAAAACATTGGAAAACACTACTTTTTTTGGCCCCACTCTTTTAGAGCTGTTACACATACAGTATTCTAATGTTTACCCTAACATTGACCCCACTGGCACACTTTATTCCTAAGTATCCAACACAAACATCAATATTTTCTTTTGGTTAAATGTATCTATCACTGGTAAAAAACAAATACCATGTATCTGGAAAGAAATGAAACCAGGAAAGAATATATCACTAGTTTCTGTTAGCTACCTGAGATGAGCCCAAACACATATGAGCACTCCCCTTCCATACTGAAACTGTTCAAAGCCAAATGACTTATTCCAGGTGATGAGAAGGTACAATCACTGAAGGTGGCTACGCATCCAAAGAGCCTGGGTTGCACCAGTAAACACTGGGCTTGTTATCTCCCCAGCTCATAACAAATCCAGACATCTGGGGAGGTTTTGGGTGGCATATTCAGCAGTATTTCATTTGCACAGCAGACATAAGATTCCTACAGCACTGACACGAGATGGAAAGTGGGCACATGCTTGGCAACTGTATCAGAACTTTAGGTTTGGAAGGGACCTCAAGAGATGGCCTAGTCCAATCCTCCCGGATCCCCAGGACAGCAGGATGGAAGCCTCAGACTAAACCTACAAAATAACACACGAGTATTTTTGGTAACAATGTCACGTTTACCGAGGGAATAAGTTAAAGTTACGGTTTCATCTTAGCTTTCAGCAACAATTAGCACTTAACTCTACATACAACTCTGAGCTCTGCACCATTTGAGACATAAAAAAAATATGGACTGACATAAATATTTTGTACATAGAAAAATAAGAGAACACACATTAAAAAAGAATCGCATAGAAGTGCTCTTGAAATTACATAAAGCACTAAAACACTGCTAAGTGCATCAATCCTATCCAAACTTTCTCATCTATTTGCCTATAAAAATGAAAATTTATCTTCATCTAGATTTCACAGCATTTAATTTTTTGCATCTATTGTCCATTTATTTACTGATTCTGAATAGCCAAAATCCAATAATATTTTATCTCGTAATTTAAGAGTAAAATTTTCTCTCATTAGTGTATCACCCTGTGCCCATCTCCCTGGGCTTCTGCAAGAATGAAGTCACCAGAAAACGTGCCTTTAACTGTGTTCCGTGCCACAAAGCACCAGGAGGATAAAATCCCACAAGCTAAGATGACATTACAGAAAGCAGCAGATTTAAGGAGCAAAGAATCTTTTTTGAGTTTCCTTGAAGGGCTACTAGCCCTGTCTGTGGCTAAGCATTAGGTGTATTTTAATTCTGCCTTGGTGCCTCTCTCATGGCCATTATGGGAAGCTTCACTTTTCCTGTTAGGTAGATAAAATCCTAGACCATTCAGGAATTTTTTTCAGGTCAAAACTAAGCATTTGACATCCACCCGGTAGCCAGCTAGAAACCATAAAAGGACTCCAGCACTGTAGTCCTATGCTCTGTACTTAAAAGAGCAATTAAAACGAACACAGACCCATTTTACAAAAATACCACCTTCAAGATCTCAAAAATGTGGAAAACATTATTTCCCCAGGCTTGAAGGAAATAAAAAAAGTGAAAAGAAAACTTCAGCACTTCCTGATTATATTTCTGTACCTGGAATCAACTTCCAAAATGTTTTGTTTCTTTTATTGTTTACCCCTCCAAAATCTGCCACATCTACACACAACTTAAGGTTCATTACATGTATGTTCTCAGGGTACCCTCTGTAAAGAGAAGGTAGCAAGAAGAGAGCAGAACTAACCTCTCGGGACCACTTCTTGCACTCCAGCTGATTTTTTTTTTTTTAAAGTGCTATAATAAGGTAATTTTTAAATTTAAAATATTATTAATGACCAAACAGCATGAGGGGTTACAAAAATTGAACTTCCAACAACGTAACAGTTAACAAAGTTCACAAAGAATTCTCTGTTCCGGTCATGACAACTCGTTGTCTGTGTAAGACTCATCACAGCTATCCAGGTTTGTTTCCACGTTAATTGTAAGATTTTAATGATTTACAGATACCATTTTTTGTTCATATCTGCAAAAACCAATGTGAAAGCACAGTAAAAACTCTAAACCACTATGGAAAGTTTTGGTCCTTCATTCCCAAAAACCTTCCTGGTTTGGGCCCATGTGTGGTCCCCCTGCCTCTTTCCACAGAAAAGAGCACAAATACAGCTAACAAATTGTACTTTTATGATCGTATCTTCTTAACATTCAACATACTTCTCTCTGCCTGACATTAACATTAGCAGAACTAAAAATTAGTGCCACTAAACTACTTATTTTTAGTAACTGTGACCATTGTAGCCACCATACACACTTCAGTTTTGCCAGGCTATTTCCCACCACCTTATACTAACAACTAGCAAGACTCCAATGCCAACTGAACAGCAAAATCTGGATGAGAGATGGGTGCCGGAGTGATTTTGCACCCATATTCTTTGAGCCAGCCCTCAGACAGTTCAGTAGTCCAAGCACAGCCCCACTCACCAGGTCATTGTGCTCCCTGTAGCATAGATCTTTAAGAAGCAGCATTAACTACAAGATGCATCTTTGCTACCCTCTCCTTCTCCTCTCCCAAACAAAACCCACAGAAGGGACACAGGGAGTTTATTTTCTAAACAAAGAGCTCTCAAAGCAGGAGGGGAAAAAAACCCCCACAACACAATACCCTCTAATTAAAAAAACACCTCATCATTACCACTGTTGAGGTGTCAGGAGCATTTTAGGGACCTGAATGCTGCAGGAGTGGGCATGGTGCACCAGACCTAGGTGGGAAGCCCACCTGGACATGGGAGCCAAGGCCTGGAGGCTGTTGCCAGGCACAGACCCAGGTGCCCAGAGTTACCACCTGCCCTCCCCCCTCATCATGCATAAGTGACATCAGGGCCATTTGAATAATCAGATTGCAGCATGCATTGCCTTGCGAGATACCAGCTGCTCTTGGATTGCAACAAGGTAGTACCCAAAGCCTTGTACTGCAAGTTTCATGGACACGGGCACACATACAGTATGGGCTGCCACCATCTTACTCCCACATCACTGCTTGGCGATAAGAAAACTCATCTAAGTAGCAATCGTGAAGAATAGTGCCTGGCCTTCCCTCACAGACCATGACTTGGAGTCAAGATTATCACAAAGCCTTCTCCAACTTTTGCATAAAGTGACTTAAACCTTTAAATATTGCAGTAGCCCTCCTCCACACTGAGGGGTCTGAATGCAGAAATGCTGCATTCCTTTGGCATTCCCTTGAGATTTCAATAGTAAGTCAGGAATCTACTCCAAGCTTATTAAATACTTTGCACCTCCCCCAAAATAATTCTCCAAACTTCCATCAAGGAAACCTTGACCAGGCCCCTTCTTTCAACCGCAGTGTATCATCCCCCTGTCTCGTTCTGAATGCTTCCAGGGGGGAGGGGAGTAAGCCACACAGAAGGCTCTCTCCTTCCTTCCACAGCAGGTAGGAAGGCAATTTTGCAAATCTGGGTGTGCCCACTTCAAATCTGAAGATCCAGCAAGGGCTGGAATGCAGTGACTACTGGGCCCAAGAATTTCACCCCTGAATAATAAGCCAGGCACACTCCATGGTCTTCTAGGTTCAGCTCAACTTTACGGCAACCCTGGCTAACACCACCTCTTGACCTTCTCCTTTATGCGATGAGGATATGTATTACCAAACCCTTACCCTTGTCTCCCACACACCTCAGCCACCTCTAGAGGAAGACACCCACAAACTACAATTGTGAGTGACCATACACACACTCCACTAAAAAAAAGTAGTCATATTTAAGAAGGTTGTAAGGAGGGGAGCTAGAGCTCTGCGTGAAGCAGCCTCACACCAGCAGAGGTCAATACAATGTATTGAATAATTTCAGAGCACTGGAAAACAAACTTTTGCTCTTACGAAGTAATCGTTTGACCAAACTATTAATTGTACACTCATGCTGAAAGATGGGCTTGACACATCCACTTCCCTCCCTCCCACCTTCTTAAATGGCGTCACTGTTTTATCTGTATCTCACAAATTGGAGTGCATGGGGCTCTCTAGAAAGCCCTCCCCAGCAAACACACTGGGTGGGCCTGGTGAGCAACACTCCACCCCCCCCAGCTGCATCTGCACCTTCCCCTTGGGTAAAAAAAGGTACAAAGACTTCAAATAAGTTACTTTGAAAGCATCTTAATAGCCATCTTCACCAAAATCCTCAGCAAGTGAAAAAAACATTTTCACACAGTTTTAACAACTCTAAATATACACCCAGTGCGCAACTCAGAGGCACGGAAAAAATTGCCAGCTTTATGAGCCCCCTCCCCAAAAAACAGCATTACACAGCTATGAAAGAGTTCCTTTGACGTACAGAAGCCACTGAATTAATTTTAAGTGGCCTTCTACATTTCATTTTGGGAGAGGGTGTGCAGAAAACAAAGGGGAAGGAAGTGCAGTTAATGCAATGAGAAATGCAATTTAATTTTCTGTTAAACAGCAGTATAAAACTGTATTGCATCTATTAGATCCCCAACATGATACTGCACAGTGAAAACGTGTTTTAACAAATAAAGGCTCTGGGAGAAGCAGTGTGCCTTTGCTGATACAATTACGTGTGCCTTTTTTTCAATACGCCTATATGGCAACGCATGTAACAGGCAAGGCACGCCTGGAGCAGTGCTTGAGTGCAGTGCAGAATCCTCCTCAACAAGTTACGCAGATGCCTGTTTCTGATAATTCCTAATTCACAGACAAATAGGAAGAAGATACGCTACCCAGTACAAAGAATGGACTTTTACACTACCACAGCTGAATGAACAGGAAAACACTTTTAAACACATTACAAACTGTTATTCAAAAAAAGTTGGGGGGACTGCTGATTCTAAATCAGCCTTTATGTGAGTGAAATGAATTTGTTTTCAACAACATAAATAGAATACTACTTGTGAAAGTTTAGGATTACCAAGCATAATGCTGAATTTATTTATTAGAGACTAATAGGAAGTGACCAGTTCTTATACGCTCCATGTCAAAGTCCTACACCTTGTACATTAAATGGGAGAGAGTATACACAGTATATTCATTGCCAGCTAGAAGTACCAAATACAACCATGTAGATTAAACATATATATGTAGGAATACAACAATGAAGATTAACATACTATGAATTGGTCCAGAGAAGGGCTTAACTAGAATGAAAATCCCCCCTCTAGTTTCTCAAGCAAAGATTTCTTCTAACGCTAAATAGTGATTAAACTTGTAATTCTCAAGATACCAAGATACAATGCCTGTCAAGACAGCTAAGCCACCTTTTCAAATAAACTACTTTGAAAAGGCTGTACTCTCAAAAATAACCCTGAAATAGTAGAAGCCCCTCACAACAAAGTTGCACAGACAGACATAGTTCCCAGATTGAATAATGGAGTACAGGAACAAGCACGTGGAAAGTTTGATCTATTTTGCTTTTACTCTCTAGTGCACGCCAGGTTTTCTATTTCTGAAAGAAGCAGGCTGAACGGCTATAGGCAGGATAAAAAAAAAATACTACTCTGCTTTGCTGGAAAAGTATCGCCTCTTTATGCAAAGCCAAACCAAATCGCTGCCTTCAAAAAATTAAGCACACATTTAGAAATTAAGGATGCGTAAATCCTGTCCTTATCGGGGAAGGAGTCATTCTCCTGCTGCTTCTACAGATCAGCTCAAAATAGTGATGAAAAATCCCCTCAAATACAGATGAGTCTTGTACCACATACCTATAAAATGCTGCAGACTCCAACATGGCAGGATCAAAAAAATTATGTGTATTTACAAGATGCTTTTTGTCGCTGTGGCAAAGCTCACCCGCTCACCCATAACACAGTTCATAGCACCACATTTCATTTCCTGCTAACACTCAAGATTTTAACTCCTCTCATGAAACTTTAACATTTAAAAATCGTCACAGTAATTTGCCATCAGACCCGAACTGCTTGTTTCTGACACAAAAAACGGTGGTTTCTGTTGTTCGGGGGTTTTTGTTCCCCAAAATAAATTAAATACTACCACTGCTGCCCAGCCAAGACATTGCATTAGAAATACATGGGGTGATTCGAGAAAACCTCTCGGGGAAGGCACACAAGCCTGTAGGTTTAAACAAGTGGTGCTTTTATCCACAGGGAAGAGAAACCCAACCCGAGGCGTTTTTCAGATTGCTCCTCTATGGGTAAAAAAAAGCCAAACCCCAATAAAAATGAATTACCTTTGTCTTTTAGGGACCGAATGTTCAACTTCTATGAGTTTCCCATGCAGCTCCACTTTACCTGCAGAGATAAACAGAAAAGAGGAAATATCTGAGCGCGGCTGTGCATGCCCCGCGCCTCCCCGTCCTCCGGAGCCGCTTCGCAGCGCTGAGGAGCGGCAACGGGAGCGCAACACGTTACAGCCCATCCACCGGGCACCGGCGGAGCGGGGACCAGGCAGCCGGGAAGGCGGCGGAGCCCGGGGATGGGGCTGCCCGCGGCCGAGCTCAGCCGCCCCAGAGTCGCGCAAGGCCGAGTGCGGGACCCGAGCTCGGGCACGACTCGGGGAGGGAGAGTGGGGCCCTGCCGCCCCCTGCACCGCCCCCCGGGCCCCCAGCTCGGGGCGGTTTTTGCGTGCGGCAGCGGGCGGGAGCGGAGCCGAGAGCAGCCCCGGATCGCGGCCCGAGCCCTGTCGCTCCCGCGGGAGCCGCTTCCCGCGAAGCCCCACAAAGCCGCTCCACGCGGAAAAAAAAAACATCCACTACACGTTTCGTTATTAATTTATTTTTTTTTAAAGCGCACAAAAACAGGATGTCGGGGCCAGGAGCCGGCGCTGCTGGAGGCGGTGATGGGTGCGTGAGAGCAACGAAAAGAAACTGAAATAAATCGCAGGGCGGCGCGGGGTTGG
>JAOXOE010030013.1:0-13618 GCA_028565055.1 Phoeniculus purpureus | reverse complement strand
CTAATGTTCTGTGATTCTGTGACAGGGGAGACTAATTAAGAAGCTGTAAGGCAAAAGCTGCCCAGCAGCACCATGTCTTTTCTTCACTTCTGCATCCTACACCTTAGTTTTCTCGTGATGTGGGTTCTTATGAATGTTCCTCATTGCATGATTTCTCACACAGTTTAAGGAAGATGATGGATCGAGCAACACAAAAACTCGAGACACTTTCACAGATGAAATGATGCATTTTCATTTGGCAGATGTATGCCAACTTTCTCATTGAGTAAGCAAGTAGGTTTGGGTTATTTGCATGATGGAGTTTTTTTAAAGATATTTTTTAGCAAACGAAGCAGGCTTTCTTGATAGCAGAGCTGTATTAGAGCAGTGTGAAATAAGAAAGAAGACTGGAACACATCTGTTGGCTTAAAGACAGGCTACGCTTTTGAATTAGAGCTGTTAAATGATTATCCTGTGTGGCTTTCCTGTGGCAGTTGACAGTCCTACTGCACATTCACTTTGGACTAGATGATCCTTCAAGGTCCCTTCTAATCCCTAATGTTCTGTGATCTCCTGGGACAGCAACTCCACCCCCTCCCTGGGCAGCCTGTTCCAATCCCTGACCACTCTGTCAGGGAAAGCATTTTTCCTTATGTCCAATCTAAAGCCCCCCCTGATACAACTTCAGGCCAATTCCTCTTGTCCCACTGCTGGTGACTTGGGAGAAGAGACCAACCTCCACCTCTGTACGCCCTCCTTTCAGGTAGTTGTAAAGAGTAATAAGGTCTCCCCTCAACCTTCTTTTCTCCAGACTAAACAACCCCTGTCCTTTAGCAGGTCCTCATAAGACCTGCACTCCAGTCCCTTTGTTAGCCTCGTTGCTTTTCTTTAGACCTGCTCCAGCACCTCAATGTCCTAGATGCCTAAAACTGAACACAGTACTTGAGATGAGGCCTCACCAGTACAGGGGGCCGTCACTTCTAGTCCTGCTGGCCACACTATTTCTGGCGCAGGCCAGGATGCCATTGGCCTTCTTGGCTACTTGGACACAGTGCTGCCTCATGTTCAGGCGGTGTCCATCAGCACCACCAGGTCCTTTTCCAATGAGCAGTTCTCCAGCCACTCTGGACGTGCTGTGTTTAAGAAAACCTGCACTTGGTGAAGAAAACACACAGGCTTCCCCATATCAGTGTAGAACTTGGGCAGTACTGGGTATGGTCTAGCCAACAGACCCTTTATTTCCAGAGACTACTAGGAGAGAAAGTTACCACTGACAGCTTATTTAAAAGGGTATATCAGGTCATAGAACTGCTGAAGGCAGACAAACCTCTGCACTGGAAATTAAATCTAAATAGGTCAGTTATTAATCCTGTAGTAATTAGTAATGTATCCAGTTAAAACCTTTTTGAACTTACAACTTCTGAACCTCTAGAGAGCTCTCTTTTGCTCAGGGCCCAGCACTGATACAGGTACAGCTCACAGAGCCTGCCAGCTTCAGCAGGAGGTCTGGCAATGAAGGTGCTGCCTGCTCTGAGGTAGAAAGAGCTGCCTGCAGCTGCAGGAGATGGATAGCTGCACACCCAAACAGCCCTATGTGCTATTTTGCCTCTTTTATTAAGCCAGAGTCCTCTGGAGAAATAAAATGGAAGGGTTGGTTGTTTTCCTAAGCACCAGTATGACCACAGGACTGTTTACTGTAGAATTGATCTTCTGTGGACTTTTCAAAACCCTAGATAACTTTGATCTCCATTTATCTTCTCATGTAAATGCAACCAAATTGTGCCTTGAGGTCAGGAAAGGGAAGTGTCACTGGGTCAAAGTCCCATAAGTTTTGCATGGCTGCTGTGTCCCACAGTGCTGGATCAATGTAAAAGCAGCCCCTCTCCTCTCTTTCCTCACTTTTTTTCTTTTTACCTTTGACCTCAGAATATGTGAAAGTAAGTTCCTTGGACCAAAGAACTTCAACACAACGAGGTTGAAGAGGCAATTTGGTAACCCTTCATGGGACAACCAGGTGGAATGCAGACTTGGCTGGTATAGGTCTGGATCTAGACTACAGAACTGGCCTGTGTACAGCAAAAACAGCAAAAATTCACGTCACAGCATGCCAGGTGGGTTTATGGACTCAGGGCTCTTCTATCTATGACTTCACTTCATGAGGGTTCATTATCTACAGGATAAACAACATTAATTTTTGTGTTGAGAAGTTTTTCTTCCTTTGGAAAGAAAACAGATCTGCTTGTGTCACGGTTTAGCACCAGGTTAGCCCACAGAAATTATATCCTGCCCAACCGTGCAGAAGAAAATCTCTTTCCTCCCACCCCTGGGAGGAGAAAAGAGATAAACTAACCCAGACCAGAGGGAGAGATAAAAACAAGAGAGAATGGGGAAGGGGTGGGGGTGAAGCAAGAAAGGGACAGAAAGCTGCAGAGGGACAGAGAAGCTGCAGTATGCTACTGGCAGAACCCAAACTAAGCTCCCAAGGCACACAAACAGGGAGGGAGTGCCAAGAAGAGGTGAAAAGGAAAACCTTGTCCCCAAATAAGGACTCCAGAATTTGTCTGGACTATTCCACCTGCTCAGCTGGTCCCCCTGCAGCAACTATCTCTCTCCATTTCACAGTTACCCCTCACTTCTGCCCCACCACCATCCACACACAGCTGCTGTGTACCAGAGGGTAAAAGACCCATTCTGGTAGCTGAGACAGATGGTTAACTCCTTAGGTGCTGGAACAGAGTCTGATGCAGGAATACCATGAACAAATACAATTTCACCAAATCCATAACTTGAAAGCTTTGGAATTAATTGTCATCTGGGGATCTGAGCCTAAGTACACCTGGCATTTGAGAGGAGCTTTCTATGAATCACAGAACATTATGGACTGGAAGGGACCTCGAAAGATTATCCCGTCCAACCCCCATTATCCCTTTACTAAACTGTTTCAAATTGCCAGAAAAGGAGGATCAGGAGAGCATGCATGAGTCTTTCCTGTGGTTTTACACCATTGTTTGCAAAGATGTGGCACTGCAAAGTGCTTCCAACAGAGATGCTGCATACTGTGCCATGACGCTTCCTCAGACACACCACTATATGCCAACAGACAGTAAAGAGCTCTTTCCCTGCCTCCTGTGCAGTGGGAATGGTAAAAATTAGCAAGGAGGATTACTCAATTGTATACTCTTGACCTACTGGAAAAATATAGTTGTTCATCCAAAGTGGAAAACTAGTAGAAAATCTGATGCTTGCTGGAGGAGAATTGCTCCAAACTAAAGCAAGCAGAAAAACATTTGATTCACAGCAATGATTTATCTGCTTTGCTTCTAGGAAAGTGTCATTAAGATTTGCCTGGACGGGTGTTCTTTGATAGCCCTTTCCCATCATTCATTTAGGCAAAAATAGATGAATTAAGCATTTAATAACAACTCTGAGATTTCAAGAATGAGTGTGTGTGTTCAGGAACCAGTGTGTGCTTTCTGTCTGTCAAGAAGCTGAAGCTCAAGACTTGGAAGAGCTCATCACTGGGACAGGCCCAGGTCAGAAGACAACACTTCTGACACAGTTTTGATATTTGTGTGTTCTGCTTTTGTGCCTCATACCTATGGAATTATATGACTTCAAGCTATTATATGCCACTTCACCTTTCCAGCATTTCCAGAATGTGCCAGTGTGAGTTTTATGGCATTAGGATGGTTCAGAAGGCGGTGGGAAACTGCTGAACTGGCTATCTACTCTTCACCAATCCAGATTCCATCTGTAAGTGTGCTTTAAATGGCAATTTTATGTGCATGGACTTCTTCAGAGAAAGCACAAACTCTGGAATCTGCAGAGTCATCTCTT
Source organism: Phoeniculus purpureus (assembly GCA_028565055.1). Taxonomy (NCBI): domain Eukaryota; kingdom Metazoa; phylum Chordata; class Aves; order Bucerotiformes; family Phoeniculidae; genus Phoeniculus; species Phoeniculus purpureus. The sequence goes on along the minus strand of JAOXOE010030013.1, from coordinate 9,802 downwards.
CTGGCACACGTTTTGGACAACAGTGCCTTTGGACTGGGGAGAAAAGAGATGGTAGGAGAATGATGCAGCAGCTGCTGCCAATCCCAAATGACTGCTGTGACTGCTGTAACTGACAACATGTTTTCTGATGCCAGGGTTTGCTAATGAGAATGCTGTGTGCCTGTGAAAAAACTGAGCTGTGCCTCCTAGTGCTGGCAGCGATATCCACAGCATGAAGCTTACTCTGGAAATCAAGACCAACAGCTTATGAGAACCTGGCACCATGCCTGTTCTTCAGAGCCCCAGGCTGCCAAAGCCCAGTGATCAGAGAAAAGGGCTTTCAAGCACAACAAGCAAGGACAAAGCAAGTAAGAGGACTGCTGTATTCGCAGCAGCAATGCTGGTGGCCTGAAATGAATACTGCTGAATAGCTGGCGATTCTGCAGACACAGAAATCCAGTCTCGCAGCAAAACTGGGGATTTAGAACACTGAGAAACTGCGTAAGTAGATACTAAAGCAACTCTGTTTAAAGACCTTCTTGTGATGAGCCTGGCATTTATAGTAGATACCAGAGGTACAGGAAGGATTTCAGAATTTCACACTATGGTCCAGCTGAACTGCTTCTGCTTAAGAATGTATGGAACAAAAGTTCATCCATCAAAGAGTACCCAGGCAAAAAAAAAAGTGTAACTTTGATCTCAGTGTCTGATTCAGGTATGAAAATATTGTACTTTTTTTTGTACAAACCCCACATCTTTCTCAGGCTCAATAAAGACGTTTCCTCCAATGATGACATTACAGTCTGTCAAAAATTCCTTCCACCAAACGTCTTAATGAGATTTCAGTATCACAGAAACACAGGCTACGTAAGAGCAGAGTACAAAGATTCTAGCAATCATAATAATCTAATTAGACGAGAAACATACAAACCCAAAAACTACTCTGATTTTTTTCAGACATGAGAGAAAAAGATTTCCCACACGAGTGTCTATTTGTGCAGTAACAGCAGAATACAAGTAAGCAATGTTTCTGTTTTTCTTCTACGCAGCCTGATCCAAAGTGACTGAACAAGGTACTTGACTTTATTTACATATGAGCTTGATTTCCAACTGAAGCTCAAGCATATACCTGTGAAGTATCTGGACTTTAAGAGGGTGTAAACTATCCTTTCACTGTCCTTTATGATGGACATAAACATTCAGGCTAGATGTTGCAAGCCTAGATATCTTTATGCCTGCTCAAATTAAATATGCATGTATGCACAGAATTACACCATGGTTTGGGTTGGATGGCACCTTCAAAGATTGTCTAGTCCGAGCCCTCTGTCATGGGCAGGGAACATTTTTCACTGTATCAGGTTGCTCAAAGCCCCATCCAACCTCAACTCGAATGTTTCTAGGGATTAACAACTTCTCAGCATAGCACTATTCTCACCACCCTCATCGTTAAATATTTCTTCCTTATATCTAATCTAAGCCTATCTTCTTTCAGTTTAACACTACATCCCTGATCCTGACACTACAAGACCAGTCAAAAAGCATTTTTTCATCTTGCTTGAAAGCCACATCTGTATACTGAAATGCCAGAAAACAATCTCCCTGCATCCTTCTCTTCTCTCAGCCTTTGTGTACAGCAGAGACGTCCCATCCCTCAGAATGTTTGTGTGGCCATCCTCTAAGACCCACTTTAACACGTCAAAACCTTCCCTGTGCTGAGCACTCCTCATATGGATGGATCACTGCAGACCGGATTAGAGGGGCAACATTAACTCTGTCAACCCACTGGTCACACTTGTTACACAGCTCAGGGTAAGTCTGGTTCTCTGGCTGTGAGTGCACATAGCTCATGTCCAATTGCCCATCCATGCACTGCACTTGCCACACAGCAATACACACCAGTTGCTCCTCTCCTAGGCTAAAGGAGCAGCTTGAGCCCATTTGTTATGAAATGTTGATGTTGTGTACTACTTTGCATTCACAACCCCCAGTTGTGAGCACCTCAAGGAGAAAACTGGTAGCCCTGGCTACAGCCAGTGGAGACTCAGAGCCTCTCCAGGAGGACAGGTCAATGCATGACTTCACGGGTGGAGATATAAATAGCAATATGTAGAACAAGGTGAAGTTTCCCCTGATTTTTCCCTGAGCTTCCTCAACTCTCACAGAATTTAGTATCTCCAAGCCAGGAACACACTGAGGGCTATGCAAGTACAGACAGAATAAACTTTTAAAAGGTCAGAAATTCTTTAGATTTTAAAAACTGACCTCCTTGAGTTGAGAATAGAGTAATAAATAGAAAACAAGTTTCTGTGTTGAAAAAAACCCAAAAACACAAACCGCTGCAGGCAGCTCAAAGAAACAACTAATGACTACAGCAATGCAGACAACAAAATACCTAAACCTAGGGGAAACAGAAAAGAATAAGCAGTATCAAAGTATCACTTTATGTGTAATCTCAGTCATTTTGGTTTTATCCTGTGATGCCAAAAGCTGACAAGATAATTTCTAACATTTTGAATCACTTCGATACATTCCCATCAATCCAGAAGTACATCCCCCTTCTTAATGACGCTCAACTGTGGCCTATGCAATGTATAATGAATAATTCTCTCTATTTAAAATTCAGATGAGAGCATACATCAAAAATCATTCACGGAAATAAAGGAAGGCACTATGACAAATACATCACAACGTATGGATGAAGTCACAGTTTTTCACGCCCCGTAATATTTGAGTCTTAAAGCAATGATACTTCCTTGGAATCGATACACCCTTTAACTTACAGAAAATGATGGAAATATATCAAACTCAAGATACAGAAACCTGTTAAACTGGCATCACCTGTCAAAGCTTTCTTGCATCTCTAAACATATTCTTTCTCACATTTACTTTCTGGTATCAGGAACTTCTTCCAATATTTGCCCACAATATTTCTGCCTTACTTTTAGTCCTGTACATACAGATTCATAGAATTATCATAGAATGGCTTAGATTGGAGAGACCTCAGAGATCATCAGTCAGCTAAAAGGTTTGCCCAAACTCTTCTCTTCCTAGGCTGAACAACCCCAGCTCCCTCAGCCTATCCTCATAGCAACGGTGCTCCAGCTCGTAGACCACCTTTGTGGCCTCCTCTGGACTCGCTCCAACAGTTTGATGTCCTTTTGTTGGAGACATCAGAACTGGACACAAAGACGTAACTTGTTTTCCTTTATGATACTTCTTGTTACAATGCAATAAGAAATTCTTGCACAAACATCTTAGCAAACTTTAATTTGGAAACCCGAATGGAAACCCACGACATACGCTTACATACTACCTAAGGTATAGATTGCAAAGGATCATTTGATGTTGTATTTAATGGTATAAAGTGATAGCTTATGTGTGACAGGAAGGAATTCTGTTCTCAGTTTTCAGTTATCGAGGAATATTATTTGCTCGTATTTCTCCACTCACAAAATTCTAAACCACTGAATACTATTTGCAGAACAGGAAACAACACTACAGGAGTTGTTAATTCAGTGCAGCATGACAAATTCTAGTGCTGTACTGCATTCTATAGGCAGTATAATACCAAAATGTGACAATCTGCTCTTACTGCTTTATACTAAAGGAAAAATCTTACAGTTGAGAGACACAGAGGGCTGGTTCAGAAACAAAAGTTCATACAATAAATAACACTATCTATTATAAGCTCTTTATCACTGAAGCTGACATGAAAAAACTTAACCAAATTTAAGTTTAAAAATTAAATTAAATTAAGTGTGAAATTCCCTCCTGTGTTAACACCAACAGTTGATAAATGCTTAACTAGCACTACACAGAGAGTAAAGGATATCTCGCCGGAGAAGACTGGTGCGGCCGGGCAGGCTCGGGTCACATGGCCGTGTGTCCTCTCCCATCCATGGCTGGCCAGAAACAGTCCCTAGCCACCCCCTGTTTCCCAGAGTCCCTCTGGCACTGCACCCCACGCTTCTGTTCCCATCGCAGGGCACAGAGCGGAGTGGTTTAGGAGATACACCAGTTTCTTCCGGGCCCTAAAACATAACCCATCACACATGGACTTTTTAGCACCATGATTCAGCCTCCCACTTAAATTAGTTTTTTAAAAGAAACTCCCTGTGCTTTATTGCACCACGAAAGACTAATTTCTGCGTGGCACGTCTGGGCAATTGCAGTTAAATCTTTGAAAGAACAAACTGAAGCATTAATTCTGTTTGTGACAGTTGACACTAACACTTTGTCCTTGACACAGAAAACTCAACAATTACCAAACTATTCAGGAGCACAGTCACTACACCCGTTGGAAGTTGGAAACCCTGGGTTTGTACTTTGAAAATGTGGCTACGGATCAAGTCCCTTAATGGCAGAAACTATCATACCACTGTTCCACCACTGAGAGTCAGGCGCACGGTTAATTATGTTTTTAATTAAGGAAGTAAGGCTTGCTGGCCATTCCCTGTATCTCCCTACCCTATAAACGGACCTCTGGAGAAGGATTAGCAATATAATACAAAGGAAACACTCTTTTTCTTTGCCTTCCACGCCAGAGAAAAGCCGTTTGGTAACACACTAATACAAGAGGAGATGAACTGGGCCCAGTAGCTGGACAGAAACACAGCAGGGTTTGCTTATTCTTTTTTTCCCATTTACAGAAACAGCTCTTATGTGGATTCTGCAAAGTCTAGAGATATCCTGCACAGTTTATCATTCATCTGCTGGAGCACCGAAGAACAAACGTGCAAGGCCCAGCCGCTGCCTTTCACAGCAAGGGAGGGGATTTGCCCGTAAGGCCTAAATTCAGCAAAGTGTTTGCACATCCATGAACTAAAAACTCCCAGCTATGTCCCGTCAGCACACTTTGTGAGCTCAGAGTCTGCTGTTAGGAGTCAGTTTGTTCTACAGGCCTGGTTTCAAAGGGACGTCTTGGATAGCATGAAAGGCAAACGCTGACAGAAGATACGACACAGGGTAAGGCCGTGTTTGAGGGTCTGAGTATCCCCAGAGAAGGAGACTCCACAGCCTCTCTGGACAGCCTGTGCCAGGGCTTTGGGACTCAAACTGGAAAGGAGTTTGTCCTCATTTCTAAATGAAACTTCTTGTGTTCCACCTTGTTCTGTGCTCCGTGTTACTGGTAACAACTGGAAGCAGTCTGGCACCATCCTCACTACAGCCACCCTGCAGATAGTTATAGGTAGGGATCAGGTCTCTTCTCATTCCTCTTCTCAAGGCTAAACAGTCCCAGCTCTCCCAACCTTTCCTCTTATGAGAGATGCTCCAGGCCCACAGCCATCTTTGTGGCCTTCTGCTGGACTCTGTCCAGTGGTTCCCTGTCTCTCTTGTCTCACAGTGGCCCAGCTGTGGCCTCACCATGACAGAGTAGAGAGGCAGGATGACCTCTCTAGACCTACCAGCCATACACCATACCGGCCTTTTTTGGCAAAAAGAGCACACTGTGGGCTCCAAGATCTTTCTCCTGAAGGCTCTTCTCCAACAGCCTACCCCTAACCTATACCAATGGAGGGGGTTGTTCCTGCCCAGATGCAGGACCCCACACTTGCTCCTGTTGAGCCTCATTAGGTTGCTCTTTGTCCAACAATCTAGCCTGCCCAGGTCACTCTGGATGACAGCAGAGCCCTCTGGTTTGTCAGCCACTCCTTCCAGCTTTGTATCATCAGCAAACTCAGGTGAGGACCAGGGCCCATAACATAAGACCACTTTCAGCTGTCTGTAAAGTTGCCTCGTCAACCTCTTTATCCTGGTCAGGTGGCCTGCAGTAAACACACACAATAGTGTCACCTACATTAGCCTGCCCCTTGATTCTTACCCAGAAGGTCTCAACTGGTTCTTCATCCTCTCCTAGGCACAGCCCGATACATTCCAGGTGCTTTTCCACATGAAGAGCCACTCCACCACTCCATCTGATTGGCCTGTCTTCATGTCAGCCATCCACAACAGCTTTCCAGTCATCCAAGTTATCCCATCACGTCTCAGTAATTGCAACGAGCTCACAGCCCTGCAACCACACACAGATCTCTAGTTCTCCCTGCTGGTTCCCCACACTGTGTGCGTTAGTGGAGGCAGTTCAAAGTACTAATCCCACAGGCGGGTTTTCCTGGAGGGCAGTGGGAGGACAGACCCTAGCAGTACACAACCCCAGGGAGGGTTGCCTTCTGGTTCTCTCCCAGCTGCAGAAGTTTACCTGACAACTTCTATTGTGGCCCCCAGAGCCCTCAGTTTAAAGTTTATTTCACTAAGCTGGCCCACATGGTACCAAAGGTTCCCTTACCCTTTCCAGGCAAGTGTGTTCCATCCCACACCAGCAGGTTATAACCACCAAAAAATGTCCCATGGGCATAAAAACCAAACCTCTCACAACAGCACCACCCTCATAGCCAAGAGGTGATGTGCATTATATGTCTATTTCTGGATATCTTCTTTCCTCCAGTTAGTAAGATGGAGGAAAATATCACTTGCCACAAAATTATTTCACCTGTTAGCCCTCTCTGATTGTGCTTAGCTGTTGCTTTTCTGTGTCACTCATGCCCACATGAAAGAGCAGCAGGGGACAGCAGTCTGTGCTTTTGATCAGGGCTTTCAATAACGTCTCCACTCTTGGCTCCTGGGAGGCAGCAGACCTCTCAAGACTCTCTATTGGGTCAGCAGATGAATTTCTCAGTGCTTTTTAACAGTCACCCACTACAAGTATCTGTCTTGTCTTTTTACAGTACCCACCATGTGATATCAACTCTGTGCCAGATCGTAGATCTGGAGGGTGAAGACCAGAGGGGAGACCTGCTTTTGTGGGTTACCAGTATCCAAGGTGCCTCAATAGGAATGTGTTTTATGGTATCACCCATCTATCTCCATTTCCACATTACCAATGCTGTGTGGCTACTGACTGCTGCCTGTAACTCCACTACCTGGCACCACACATCATTGACCTACACACACTCTGGGCAGGAACTTCTTTCCAAGAGGGAATGCTGGACAGCCACAACAGCTCTGCCATTTGTATTGTTACCAAAACAATTGTGACCAGTTCTGTCTGGGTGGACACACAATTCATCACTAAGCATTCTCAGAAGGGACAGTGGGTTTAGACCTCAGGCAAGACCCAACACTTTGGTAGTCCATGCTTGCAGCTACGAACCTTCAAGAAGGTTTTATTCCCCTCCCCACCATCCCAAGAACAGATTTACCTGCACGGCAGCTGCTCCCCTCTTGTGAAGCTGTTTGCTGGCCCTGAGCTCCTTCTCATGACAGGCAGAGTAGTACCCTCAGCCTTGTCTTCACTAGTAGACTATACCTGCCACACCACAGGTGTAGGTTCCTGTTCCCTCCTTTTAAAATGACAGGGATGTATTTTGCAGGGATAACAGCTCACTCACTGAACTCAGAAAACTGAAATTAATGCAATAATATGCAGTAAAGTCAGTAAAGGGATTGGTATATTAATGAATTCATTCTCTGTAGACACCTCAGGAGTAGGTGACTAAGAACCATTATGTTTTATTGTAAGGAAACTAGGAATCTGAGAAATAAAGCCCAAATCATCGAGTGATGGGAACTAAGTGCAAAATGTATATCCTTCTGTATTTCAGCTGATGCCAGCTCCACATTTAATTGAATTCATGTTAATCTCCAATAAAAATAACAGAAATGAGACTATTTAGGGGAAAAAAATCAATAATGCCATGTGAAATGCTAACATCACACCTCCTGATTTCATTGCCTGTTCAAAGTAATGAGTGTCTAGAGCCTCACACATGTGACTTCAGCTGTGTTTGACAGAACTGAAATACATCCTCTGCTCAAGTGTTGTTGGAGAGCAGCTGCTGTCAGACAACACATAAAATTAATGTTTCTCTTTTTCAGGCAAGATGGAAGGAATGTGAGGGGATTTACGTAACACCTGGCTATAAACCCAAATCCTGTCTGGACGGATTTTTTCCTTGAAGCGTTATTGAGAAGTCACAGTATTGCAGAGTGTGTAACACCTCTACCAGGATGAAGATATAGGTCTAAAGTTATATTGATCATGGGCAGAAAATTGAAAAAGGAATGTTATATTACAACACTAACCAATCAGAAGGATAATCTAGGTAATAAGCAATGTCTCTGAATAAAAGAATATTAATCCCTGGTGGAGATACTACAAACAAAATAATGTCTACTTTCGCTCTCTAAATTCCACTCACCATCTTCTCCTGTGATGTTTATCATAGAATTGAATTTCTGAGGACTCTAAAGAGCCGTTGCTCCATGTCTGAGTTTTTTCATCATTCTATTTAATTGTGTGCACTGTTATTTAATTTACTGTGATGCCGCCTCTATTGTTGTAATGCAAAATTCCTTGTAACAATAACCCATTAAAGTATATTAAAAGTATTTATCATGATCCTCAAGGGTACAGATAACATTCTGCTTGGAAAACTGGGATTTAACATAATTTCTGCAGATAATTGAAAGCAGTTCTTTTTGTTTTTATCTCTATGTAAAACAGGAAGAACAATAATTGTAGCACAACACTCAGCAAAATCAAACAGAGTCTTTATGAAGCTGCATGTAGACAAAGTATGTTGGAATATAAGTCTGTCTTCTGAAAAAGCACAGATGGGGAAAAACATCTGCGTGAAAAGACCTGCAATACCCCAGATTGCTGTGAACAATTGAGCTCCTTTACTTATCTCTTTTTTTAGTATTCCTCTCACACATGAATGTGCTGGTTTTTTCTTTCCTAAGCTTATTTCTTTTTAAAGAAAAGTTACTGCCTGCTCCAAGGGCACTAATGTTAGTGTCACAACTCACAATGACTGTGCTGTGCAGTGTGGGAGAAGGGGGTCTCCCACTTGGTGGCATGGTTTCACAACCAAACCTGCTCAGTGGGGTCCCCGTGGGGGCAGTGGCAACAAGGGAAGAGCATCAACCAGGACCAAATGATTCTTTGGCTGATGAAATCTGAATGACCTAACAACAAGGCGAGTTGAGCACAGAATTGGATGTCAAACTCAGACTTCTAGGTGTCAAACTGGCACCATCATGTTCAGAGGGAGATCATAGCAGAGGTATTCGGCAGCTTGTCCTTACATATAATTCATGTGTACACGGCTTTGCTTACTTGGCTGGAGTATTTAGAAAATCTTGCATTCCACAAGCAAAACCATTCTCAGGTTCAAAAATGCACTAAATGTTTACCAGTTGGCAAAAAAACCCCAACCAAACACGTGATCTTTCACTGCTTCAGTAATAAAGGTTCTTTCCCCTAAGGGCCATTCCTACTCTTCCCATATTCCTCTCTTGTGTTGTTTGCCTCCTTTCAAGTGTCATTGTCCTCTGTCACTTCTAATTCAGAAGAGAAAGTGCTGCAGGTTGATTCTATCTCAATGTTTGGCCTATTTGGATTAGCACCCTCTTAAAGCCAGCAGTGTAATTTTACAAATGTCCTGAACGTGTTTTAACATTGGATGCAAGGCAAGCAATGAAGACTTTCAATACCACTCCTGTGTTGCATCAAAACAGGGTTTTTCAGCAGCTGTTTGAGGTCTGATGTAATTCTTTCGTGAAGACTATGGAAATTTGTGAACTATCAGCCTCAGAGTATGAAAATTTTAACACAAGAGTTCAACTTGTCCTCTTGGTTATTCAATTCTGAAAACACCATCACTAATTACACTGAAGCATGGTATCAGCTGGAACATAGGGGGTTCCATATAAATATGAGAAGGAACTTCCTCACAGTGAGGGTGATGGAGCACTGGAACAGGCTGCCCAGGGGGGTTGTGGAGTCTCCTTCTCTGGAGATGTTTAAGACCCACCTGGATGTGTT
>JAOXOE010030012.1:0-13622 GCA_028565055.1 Phoeniculus purpureus | reverse complement strand
TGAGAGTGGTGAGAGCCTGGAATGGGTTGCCCAGGGAGGTGGTTGAGGCCCCATCCCTGGAGGTGTTTAAGGCCAGCCTGATCTAGGGTGGGGTGTCCCTGCCCATGGCAGGGGGGTTGGACTAGATGATCCTTTCGAGGTCCCTCCCAATCCCTACTGATGCCATGATTCTAGCAGCTAAGCAAACCTCTATTTTTATCTTAAACAAATCTTTCTAATCCAAAGCAACATGCGTGTTGGTAAGAGAAATGGCTGTTTTACTGCAAAGATACACTGAGCTCTGCACTTGTTAAGAGGAGGGTTCCATGTGCCTTCTGGGGTCGTCTGCATTGTGCTTGCGGAGCTTTTAACTTTCTTGCAGAGACTTCTTTCAGCACTACCTTTTATCTCAACTTTGAATTTGGCCCCCTTATGACACACAGGGTTAAACAAGCTGTGGGAACCGCGACACGTAAACACTTAGTGCTAGAAGTTTCATGGAGAGAGGAAGTACTCTAATAGTGTTGAAGTCCCTACTAACGTTAAAGTCGCAGCTACTTCTTTCCTCCCTGGTTAAATACAATAAATGTTAAAAAAAGGGCAGTTCTTGAGAAGTATTTGAACCATTTAAATTCAATGCAAGCGCTGCCAGTGATAATTACCTTCTGTTTTCATCTTCTGACTTGTCACAGATTAACTAAGTCAATGACCCACAAAATTAGTTTCTTTTACCACCTCCAGTTGAGCCACTGAACTGATCCTATCACAATGCAGTGGAATGCAATTAAATCAGGAGAAGACTTTGCCATCCCAGAAAGATTCAACTGAATAAATGCTTTTCTTTCAGCATCCCTTTCATGTGATCTCTGTGCTTGAATGAAGAAATGAAGCTGCTGAGAAAGTTTCTTTCGATTACAGGAGAGAGTTGATGTCTAGTTAAAATTCAACCATGATCAAAAGCACAAGTGATGCAAAATCTGGAAGGGAACCTGGCACCAGATGGTACAATGAGACCCCAAAGGGACACCAGTAATAAATAGGATTCTACATCTGAGAGAACATCTGCAAAACAACGTGCACTGGTCACCAAACCCCTCTGTAAGCACCAAAGATTACTTAAACCGAATCATTGAAAGAGAGAAGTGACATGAGGATCTTGCCAGAGATCCTCTCAGAGGCTGTCTCTCACTACTCTCACATGTAAAGTTGAGTCACCTGTTTTAGCAGGATTACTGACAAGGGATTATTGGCAATGGATTATTGGCAATACGTTTGGAGTTTAGTGAGATCAGTCCCAAAAGGTGACTCTGCTTGTCTCTCAGGCAAGAAAGAAAATACAAGTCAGTCAGTGAATCATAGAACTGAGTATGTAATGGCTGCTAGGAAAAACAAATGTGCTCAGGAAAGATCTGCGCTGAGAACTAAAGGTCTTTCTTTTCTTCTGATCACAGATGGAGTATTAAAAATTAATGTGCGCTCTGCAAGAAAAGAACTTGACAGTCCTATTTTGAGACTCATTTCGCTTTGTCTCTTCTCCTTGTCTCACAGAACATTAATGCCAGAACACTCAAAAGAAGTCCTCTAGGGCTGTCTTTGCACGTTTGCAGAGGTGCTGGGAAGCATTTTGGAGAAGTTATTTTTGAGTGCTTTGGTTTGTGGACACCCAACAGGGGAAACACTTAACGAAAGCAAATTCTTTGAGGGCAGATCCTCGGCACTTTCCAAAAAGTCTTCCAAGGCTGACAGTCTCCAGACAACTGTGTGTCAAAGCAGATAGCAAGGACCACAGGCATAAAGCACAGCACAAAGGCTCTGAGCATTTCCACTTCACTTTTAGAAACACTTCCGAGTCAAATCAAGACCCAAACCTCACCGAAAGCCAGCAGAAAAAGGTTGTTAAAAGACTTAAAGCTGGATGTCTCTAAAGTCACTTAGGCAGATTAAAATTACACTCTGAGAATCCACATGGAAATAAATACCTGGGCTGCTGTAATTTTCAAGTGTCTTAAGATTTGTTTTCTCTCTCACGGTTGCAAATCCTTAGGGAGGTGCAGCCAAAGCGGCGTCTAAATAGAAAGTCTTTGAACAGATAAGGAGTTTTAGTTCTCTTAAAAATTGTCTTCTGTATTCAAAGCATTTACAAATCATAAGTGGAAGACAGAGACCTTTCTAAAACAATTGTAGGGTTTTTTCTTGACAGTTTCTGGAGGACTGTCCCTAGGCATTCAGGCAAGCTCCACTGCCATGCTCAGCTTGAAGATGTGCTGAGTTGCCCACAAAGGACAAAGACCAGAGCTGCTGCATATGGATTGCAAAGATTGAGAGACCGGGTAGGCGGCTGTCCTTAGGTTCCCGTGAAGTCAGTGTATCCAGTGGTGTGATACCCCGCACCACAGAGAAGCTGCAAGCACTCTGCCTGCTCTACAGAAAGTAAGGTGGCCTCAAGGCTGTTCTCTCAGCTTTATCCAAGTCTGCATAGGCATAACTTATGCCAGACCCATGTGCAGCATCTCAGGTCCTTAAGTAGCTTTACTACTAGTAGTAGTAGTAGTAAAAAAGCCATGAGCGCCTAGTACAGATACCTGTGTCAGGTGCAGTCTGTAACAGTGTCTGACGAGGGCAGGAGGCTGAGGTGTTACTGGTTCAGGGCTGCTTCATGTGACTTGCTCAGGGTTCAGCTGGAGAGCTGGAGCCCCTCACAGCAGTGATGTGTGCTGCTCTTCTGCCACATTACTGTCACCCAACAACATTAAAATTGTGCGTGCTTTCATCTCAGGAAAAGCCTAACAAATCGGAAGGGATCTGGAGAAGTAAAATTGAATGAGGGCTTAAGCACTGATGCACCACGAGAAGTACGTTGAGCTGTTGAATATGTTGTTAACTTGGCCAAATAATGACTAAATGGGTATTCAGGAGCCTGAAAAAACAAGTTGTATAGGACAGGACAGTTATGAAGGGAAAGGAGAACAAGAACAAGACAGTCAGGGAGAGTGAAAGAAAGGCAATAGGCTGCTTAATTACTAGCCATGGGCTAAACTCTGGAACAGCTTCGTGAATCAGTGAAAACCTCCTCCCTGATTTTCAGAGAAGTCATCATTTTGGATTAAAATCTGTGCCAGTGTGAAGTCATCTAGTGCTACTAATACCATGATGCTGCTCTGCTTAACTCCTAAGGTTTGTATAGACGTGAGAAATGTTTTATTGCCAAGTGTTTATTCCAAGAAGAAATTAACCAATTAATTTAGTTCTTGTGCTAAGGGGCTGAAACAAAAACAAAAAGAGGGCTTGAAAACCACTTAAGTTGTAGTTAAAACCCCCCCCAAATGAGCTTGATTTGTGGGAAAAAACGAGACATTTAATTCACTCTACATAAAACCCCCCACAGACACTCATAACTGAGCAATGGTGATGTCTCCAGTCCCCTGAAGGGAAGAGACTTGCAGCAGTTCTTGCTCCTTGTGGAAACATTCAGTTCATTAACACATCCCACAGCATTCTCTACTCCAGTTCTTCCCAACCAGTCCTCTATTTCCAGAGTGCCACAAATGAGAGAAGAACTCTCTCCATTTCAGCAAACAATGGAATTCAGACTAAAACCTTCCTTCTGCTGGTCCTTGAGATGCTGCTGTCTCTCTCCATTCACCATATATTCCCAGCTGTCACGCCTGGCAGGGTGACACAGTTTCTCTCTGAACAACAAAATGAAAGTACAGTGAGGAAGGAGAAGCCAGAAACCCCAAAACTGGAAGCTTCCAAACCCATCCATCCTGTTTTTCACAAAGCTGGAAAAAAATGTGCAAGTTGCCATAGCAACCCCCCAATACTAGAGGCCAAGAAACCTCTGATTTCAAACTACACCCCTTAACGATCCACAGGTCACACTAGATCGTGTGGAAGAGGCTTCTTCAGCCTACAAGGCTTCAGGACAAGACCCTTAGCAGCTCACAAGTTGTTATCAGTTGTCTGTCCTAGTCACACTGTTGGCTCTCTGAGATCCTGCAGCAGCCAGCTCCCCATGGCAACCAGGGACTCGTATTTTTTTCTAATTTCCCTCAACTGTTCATTTCACTAAATCATCCTTTACTCTTCTGCTGCGGTTGAGGAACAAAGAAGAGCACTGACTCATCAAAAATACTAACCTCATCCTTTAAGCCACTGAGAAGCAGGACCTCTTTGGAGCACAGATATTCAGAGAAATCCATGCAAAAACTGGTTTTCCACATTCCTAGAGATTACTGAAGCTGTACAGGCACCCTTGAAGTAAGCTACCTGTCACCAGGAGACAAGTTCAACTTCCAGCTTTCCTCTACGAAGAAGAGAGGATGTTAAGAAACCTTGCTAGCTCACAGCAAGCCATTTACATACCACCTCATGTTGGGTCTGCCGCGCCTCAAGTTACCAAGCAACAGCTGCTGTCAAGACTCATCAAATCAACGCAGCCACAGGGAGTGGGGGAAATGACAAGGCAAAAGGTCCTGGGATCTATTTATTATTTCTTTTACACAGGTCCACATCACGTACAATTGAAAGTAAAAGGTGACTGACACTCCAAGGGATAACCTGACGGCATCAGCATTGGCATTAGAGCTCGTGTGGGCTGCTGGGGCACTCACAGACGTGTAGGCACCACAGCACAAGCCCAGAGGAGCCCACTGTGCATCCACATTGGTGAGGTTCCACTTCTATCCAATCTCACCCTCATTAAACCTGTTAGGACAGTAGGTCAGAAGTTTTCTTGAAACTCCAGAAGTAAGGATTTAATAGTTATGAGAAATTCACACCTTGATTGGGCCATAAATGGGTGTCTAGCAATTTTATCTGAAAGTGAAAAGATGGCTAATGGTCCCACTACTACGCTGTGTGCTAAAACAGGTGGTCTGTACTCCCAAGGGACAGACTGGATTCAGTGATATTTCTGGTTTGATCCCTTTGCCTGCTTTGTTCTTCAGGCACACACACAAAAAGTGAGTGGTACAGCTTTAATTCTAAGTAGTCTAATTTGCATCTTACATCCCTGTTCAGCTGATAGGAAACCATAAAGGCTATCAGTGGAAAACTAGTGAAAAAAATCCCACAGAAAATCCCAATCACGGGGGAAAAAGGTGAGGATGGCACCAAAATAGCCTGAGGGAAGGAAAGGGTCTGGACACTTCAAGTGGGGTGAAGGTAGAGGAAGCATGGGAACTGTCTGAGCTTTCAGCAGTGGCAAAGGGAGCGCAGTGGAGCACCGATGCAAAGGAATAGTGTTCTTGTGTGTATTCAGCTGGAAAACCAGGTAATAAGATAATGGAGTGGTGAGAATTTAGTAGTAATAATAAAAACCAGGATTTTTAAGAAGGAAGGATGAAGCCTAGGTTGGAATCTCTTTTCACACTACTGTCACGGTATTTCTCTGAGGCTAGAAGACAGAATTTTACAAGTGCCAAATGTGGTTGGCTGGAGTGACTGCAGATGCTCAGCAAACCACAAGTATCCATCAGCAAAAGGACAAGACCAAACAAGAAGGGTCATGAGAAAGCCTGAGGGAAAACAGGGCCCAGACTTGTGACTGTCAGAGACTGGAGTGCAGATTCCTCTGTAGCCACATGACCTGCATTTTCAGTCTGCTTAATACCTTCATGTTATCATTTGAAAAACACCTTATAGCTCTCACATTACAGTTCCATTCAGTGCCACTAATGTGTTTTGCTGGGATCCCTAGGATATTTTGTTTTGGTAATCCAGCACAGAGCCATGAAGATGATGAAGAGAGTAGAACACCTCCCTTATGAGGAAAGGCTGAGGGAGCTGGGTCTCTTCAGCTTGGAGAAGAGGAGACTGAGGGGTGACCTCATTAATGTGTCAGGAGAACGGAGCCAGGCTCTTCTCAATGTCATGTAGTGATAGGACAAGGGGTAGTGGGTGTAAGCTGGAACAGAGGAGGTTCCACATCAATATGAGTAAAAACTTCATGGTGAGGGTGACAGAGCACTGGAAGGGGATGCCCAGGGGGATTGTGGAGTCTCCTTCTCTGGAGACATTTAAAACCTGCCTGGATATGTTCATGTGTGACTTGGTCTAGGTGATCCTGCTGTGGCAGGGGAATCGGACTAGATGATCTTTCAAGGTCCCTTCCAGTCCCCAATGTTCAGTGGTTCTGTGAACAGTGAAATACAAATCTGCAGAGCTAACACAGTCATTATGCTTGAGTTTATACGAGCTGCTTACAGCCTCAAGACTGCTAGAACTATTGAATGTGCTCCATTAGCAAATTACTGGTCAGTGCATATGTTGTGAATATTTCACACATTTGGCCTTTGCCATCTAGGTAGCACCAGTTCAGTATTGACCATATTTGCTAAGAATTCTCCAGATTAAGCTTTAAGATCCATTAAAAAAATGGAAAACAAAAAAACAGCTGTTTTTCTCTTTCTGTTCCCAAAGAAAAATTAAAGCAGAAGTCATGTTTCTGAACAGGGAAAACTCATGAAGAAAAGGTATTGAGAAGAACTAGCAGTGAGGAATACACTTAGTGGTATCTCTTGTAACTCTCAAATGTCTTTTTTCATGTATGGTTTTCCCAGGGCTACATTCAAAAGTGTATTTGAAAAGAACTTTTCCTTAATCCTCCCACAAAACCCCTTTCTGCCAGACAGCCAGCTGACACACTTTGATAGCAACAGATTTCACAGTGATGTCTAAAATATGTCAAAAAGACTATATTCAATAAATATTTTCATTTGCTGCGGTTACATTCCCACATGCCGAATTTCAGGCCAGAGAATCCAAAGTCCTGTGAACATTTGTATTTGTAAAACATTCTAAGCTGATAGGACGTTTTTTAACTCATTCTAATTGTTTCATTAAAAAAAGAAATCCCAAAATTAGGGGTATACCCTAGTTATTTTTCATCCTAATGTGAAAATTTTAACTGACAGTATAGTATATCAATATATTTCTGCAACTATTGTTTTACTAATCGTAGAATCATAGACTCATTCAGGTTGGAAAAGACCTTTGGGATGATCGAGTCCAACCATCAACCCTAGTCTACCATATCTAAGTGACTTAAATACATCCAGGGATGGTGACGCAACCACCACCCTGGGCAGCCCATTCCAGTGCCTGACCACTATCTCCAAGAGAGAGTCTAAACCTCCCCTGTTGAAGCTTGAAGCTTTTCCCTTTGGTTCTGTTGCTAATTACCTGTGAGAAGAGACCAGCACCAACATCTCTACAACGTCCTTTCAGATACTTATAGAGAGCAATGAGGTCTCCCCTGCGCCTCCTCTTCCTCAAACTAAACAGCCCCAACTCTCTCAACCTCTCCTCATAAGATTTATTCTCCAGGCCCTTCACCAGCTTCATTGCCCTCCTCTGCACCCGCTCCAGCACTTGTACTCCAGTACAAGTCTCCCTTGTACTGAGGAGCCCAGCACTGGCCCCAGCACTCAAGGTCAAATTCATCATCAGCATTGATGAATACTTTATTTTAAGAGAATATTATTTTCTCTTTACTACTAGCATTTCATAAAGGTAAGCAAAAATAATTTAAATTACAGTGTCTGGGAAATGTAGGCTTTTCAGGTAAATCTGTTGGTGAAAAATGAACAGCTCTGTGTGAGTGTGGAGGAGGACACCTATTGTCAGATAATAATGTCCAACTGTAGTTATGGGTAATACTGGATAACTCAATAATTATTTCCATAATTAGCAGATTTGTCTCCTCCAGGCTAATCTTGCTTTATTATTCAGGGTGTAGACACCAAGGCATAGTGCACCTTAAAGACCTAAAATTAAATTCACTTCAGAGTTAATTCCTTCTTTGTCGTTAGGTGAAATCTCCGTCAGTAGCTCTTCAGATATTTCCTCATGCACAGTTGGAGATACTTCAGTGCAGGATATAATTTCTCTGGCTCACAGCTGCTCCTTCAAAATGTTGTGCAGATCTGAGCCACAGTGAATCAGTGTAACAGGTTGGCCAGAAAGGTTGTGAAATCTACAGTTTTTGAGATCAGACTGGATAAAGCTTTAAACAGCTTCTCTGAATTCCTAGTTGACTTGGTTATGAGCAGAGCATCAGACCTGATTTTGAGCAGGGTAGCACATTGAAGATTTCTTGAGGTCCCTTCCACTTGTGTGACTCTTCAAGACTTATTTAGTTGTCTTGGTTATCCTAGGGGTACCTGAAATGGCCCTTATGTTTAGCCAGGCAAGTAACAGAAAACTACCAGCTCCTTCGAGGAAGCCAAACCCAAAGTTATAACTGAAAATTAAATCACGTTTTAAGGACAAGAGGGTCACAAAAAAATGAAAACTTCAAGTCTAAGCAATTGTTCAGGACACAGGTAGTAAGAAAATAGGCATGGGAGGCTGAGAAGTCTCTTATGAAATCTGAGCTCCTAAAAGACAGTGACTCTCATGAAGATTTTGTTTGAAAAAGTGTCGTTTACCTACGCTTATAAAAAAGGACTGGATTGGATGAAATCCTAAAAGCAGCTGTAGAAAAATTCCCTCTCACACACCCACCCACTCTTCCTTCTCAGAGCTGCAAACAAATGCTGACTAGCACTGCAAAAGGTTGACAATTGCACTCGATGTCAGTTAACGCAGGATATTGTAGGGCTACTACTGCAGTTCATTATGCGAATTGCTGTAGTTCCAAGGAATCCAACTCTTTTTTGCAGTTAAATTGTTTACAAACCTATTTATATCTTAATAATGGTTTAGCCTGGGTGCTTTTTTGTTTCTGCTGGCACTAAGCATTTAAGCAGGATCTTTCCATTATCTGTATGACCCACACTATTTGTGAGTCGTATGCTGTGGAAGTGATTGAATGGCTCATTTCCATGCAGAGATTCTTTCCTGTATTCAAATGAGTTTTCCATCCACAGACCACATTTCCAGGGTTTAAGAAAAATTAAAACATTAAGTAACTGCCTCGTGCAATTTCGCCAGCAATATCAGGCAGCTCAGTGCAGAAAATGTGGTGTTGCCTTAAGCGTGGCACATATTTCTTTTGTGTATTAAAAAAAATGGAATGAATGAGCTCAGGATATTTTGCAAATGAGAGGTTTTTCTTTGCTACTTAGAATTTTGAAGAAAATGAATGGAATGTTAGTCAATCAAAAGGATTTGCTAAAAAAAGCCAAATGTGCAGAGTAATTGTGTTTTAATTAATAGAAAGGACTTCCCTAGCTAACTAAACATTCTTGTGGGTTTTGTGTAAGACAGAACTAGTAGAAAATAGGAGGCAATGAATATCTCATGTTTCCTTTTTCATAACTCTATTCCCAATGTTTGAAAAAAGAAAGTGTCAGCTCAGGAAGCTTGATTTGAATAGAACGTGCAATAAAAGCCAAACAAAGCCAACAAAGTAAAAACCATGCAGGAAAACACAAAACAAAAACACCCCCAACCCTGCCCCACCATAATTTTCTCTGTTTTCATATTTTAAAGCAAATACAAACTGCTGAACTTTGAGTAAGTTGCCTGGTTCACAAAGAGGACTACAACAAGTCCTTCCTTTACCTATTTTTAATGTGAATTGCTCAGTCTTTTTGGTACCATGTCCTACCTTCAACAGAGATAACATCCTCCTCACTAAAATCATATAGTTCTGCTTCTTAACTTCATGAATACTAATTTATCTGAAAGGTGTGGGTTTTAGTTCTGTCAAACCAAGAGCATCTTGGTCTGAAGTTTTGAACAAGAGGCTTTGTGGAGAAGAAAAGTGACAGCACTTTTAATCACCCTTAAAAATAGAATGACACCTACTTCTCTTTAGATGGTTTAAAGGATAGAGAACTCTTCGTTGTCAATTGTTGCACAGATTGTTGCCTAAGTATTCCTATTCAGAACACACAACATAGTCACCAGGCGTAGCCTACACTATTTCTGTATGATCTGATGTCACGTGAGAAGCCAACGTGCTCCTGGGCCAAACCTTCAATAAGCACAATCACGCCCAATCTGCTTCCCTTTTTCCCTCCATCTCCTCTATGTGTCTGCAGACCAGCTGGGGTTTTTTGATACTATTCTTCTGTGTGCAGACTTCCAAATTCAGGAATATAGTCACGTTATAGATACACGCGTGGCCTCGCACGTTATCATAAAGTGTGGAAATGCAGAGAAAGAACTCGAGTACCTGGAGGCACCATCCAATACGTCTTGCTGTTCAAAGGCCAAACCTATTATTATTGTGAACCACTGTCATCTTCTTCTTCCCAGCTGACTGTCCCTGCTTGCTTTCTTCCTTCTTCTCCACCAGGTAGCCATGAAATTAGAATGAAGGCTCTTCCCAGTTTCTGCTATTTTTGCTCAGGATGCCAAAGGATTTCTTCCTCATTGTGGAATTGCCATCCAGATAAGGATGGCAATAAAGGATCTCTAAAATGACAGCAAATACATCACATGCCATTTGGCTAATGGAGCTTTCAAGAAAATCATAGCACAGAAGTCTGAAATTTGGTGCCTTAATTTAGGGCAACTTCAGAGGTAACCAACAACTGTTTTTGCAAACCATCAGTAGGGAGCTCACTTGTGTGAGAGACCCATGCTTAGTGCTTTTTACTGTTGAAGGGGATGCAAATCCAACCCAGTGGGCTTTAATAGGCTGGATAAGAACCTAATCTCTGCCTCCCGTTCACTGTGAGAGAAAGAAGTATCTGAATTAATTTTCCTTTCCAGACTAGGGGTGAGGAGATTTACTGTAAAGCAAAGCCTGGATTCAGTCTCCCCTTAAATCAGAATCATTGAAAAAAATGCAGACGATGCAGTTCTGGGAGTAAGTGCTTGAACACTCTTTCCTCCTGGGACACAGCCTTTCGAAACTACAAAGGAGCCTCATCTGAACGAAATCCAGTGCAAATACAGGTACTTGAGGAAAAGCTGTATCAACTTGTGCCTAAGGAAAGCCCTAGAGTGTGAGCTGTCTGCCGTTCTTTGGAGTGGTTGAACACATGAACTGGGTCTGTTGTGCTTGAAGTTGATAGCAAAAGTAGACAAAAAAGGCAGATAATCTTGGGCAATTCTCAGTGTAATAAAACAGGGTGTAAAAAGTCAAGAAGGAGGAAGATTCTTGGGAATGAAGGAACTTGTTAAAAGTCCAATAACACAAACATTTCAAAACCAGGTAACCAGTCCTCTTGAGGTCTAAGCTGTGCCTTAGGACCACAGTCATTCAGACAGCAGAATAAACTCTAACTGATCACTTATTTTGAAGAAGTTAGAGTTTGAGTAGATGGGTGAATGTATTTCTACCCTGTTCAGGGAGTAACAATGATTTCTAGAAGCTAAAAATTGCTCCCCTCAAATATACAGTTCAGCATTACAAGATCATAGAATCGTAAAATGACATAGGTAGGAAGAGACCTCAGAGATCATCCACTCCAACCTCCCTGCCATGAGCAGGGATTACTCTTGAGAGTACTCTTACTCTAAGTCAAGGTATTTTTAAAAGAAATACATACACATATGTGACAAAGCGCTGCTTTTGCAGTTCCATGAGTTAAGATCCTGCTAAGGAGCTTGTTAAGCCTTGAGTTTCAGTGTTCAGAGGTTATGACTTTGGTGAAGAGATGGTATGTTCTCAGTCTGTCATTACATAGCATTGGGAGCCATGAAGAGCTGTTTGCCCTCCTCAAAAATATCAGATATCAAATGAGTCCCACTGCTATTCAATTCTCACACTTTACAGCAAACTACGTAGCTAAAAAGGGGTTAAGGATGTGAAGCAATGATGAGTGGAAATTAAGATTTTTCTCCTTGTTCACAGGTACAAGCTGTGAAAGGCCTCAGTAGAAGTTTTAGGATCTATTGGGACTTGGTTCAGAGCTTTGCACAGTGATTGTCCACCTGTAAATTCACTGCACGGCAAGCGCGGTGCACCGCACGTAAGTCCAGGCATGTGGGTGCGTGCAGATCAGGATTCGCCCGGCACCCTTTTAGATGGGCAGGGTGCATCCTGCTTTGTTTTCAGCTGCTCTTCTAACAGGGTACTGATGATAACAATAAAAAGCTTCACTTGCCCTTGTGTAGCAAATAAATGAAGCCCCAGAAATTTTATGCATTCACCTAATTATCTACTATTTCTCTTTTTTTTCCCCATTAAAGAACAAATCGGCGGTGGCATCTGAGCCTGACAAACTCCATTTTAGATAGATGACTGGTCTAGAGAAGCAAGCAAAATGATTCCATTAAGGACATACTTCATTGTCTATTTTTGAAGAAGCTGCATTAAAGGGAACCTGTATATTAAAAAAAAAAAGAACATGAATTGATATTTCCCAGTATGGTTTGTGCTGAGCTCCTGACATACCTGTATTTATATTCAGTGGAGTTCTTAAAAAAAAGGGCTCTAAAGACACAGACTTGGAAAGTAACCCCCTGAGATTTGACACTTTAAAACCAGTGGTTACGATTAGTATTCTGAAGCCATAAGGCCACAATGTGTGTGTCTGAATAGCGGCTGTTATTGGAACATGCTGATCTATGACTTGGTGCAATGTGTAAAAGTAAATTCAGAAGCTGTATAATAAATTCTCATAAGACAGTAAATAGGGTTTTATTAGATTCTTTTGATATGGTTGCATTTAATATTCAGAAACTGGACATGAATATTAGTTAGAAAATAATGTTTAATTCAGTGTATACAGGGCAGTAACACTCCCTTCCTCCCAAACGATTGCACAAGTCAGGTGTGGCAACGCTTTTCTGTATGCAAATGACACTTTCAGAAGCCTGACAGCATTAGCATTTACTATTATTATTATTAAAGACAAATATTTTTAAACACTTGAGCTTAGTTGTCATTTATGAGCACCTCAGAAAATAAAACCACTCACAGATTAAGTGGATTTTGAAAAGGTTTACATTTCTATACACAAGGGACAATATTTTCAAGTTAAATTATTAAGCGGATCTATAACAAATACCACTTACAATGACAAATTAAACTACACTTCAACCTAGAAACATTTACTTCACCAGAAGTGTTTTCATCTAAAGCATTTTATTTATGAGGGGAAAAAGACTAAAAAGTGTTCAGGTATTGAGATACCTGGACAGGCTGCAGAGCTGGGCAGAGAGAAATCTAATGAACTATAACAAGGGTAGGTGCAGAGTCTTGCATGTGGGCAAGAACAACCCCAGGTACCAGTATAGGTTGGAGAGTGACCTGTTGGAGAGCAGTGTAGGAGAAAGGGACCTGGGGGTCCTTGTGGACAGCAGGATGACCATGACTCAGCAGTGTCCTCTTGTGGCCAAGAGGGTCAACAGCATCCTGGGGTGGATCAGAAAGGGGGTGGTTAGCAGATCAAGAGGGGTTCTTCTCCCCCTCTACTCTGCACTGGTGAGACCACATCTGGAGTATTGTGTCCAGTTCTGGACCCCTCAGTTCAAGAGGGATGTGGAGCTGCTGGAGGGAGTCCAGCATAGAGCAACGAGAATGATGAAGGCAGTACAGCACCTCCCTTATGAGGAAAGGCTGAGGGAGCTGGGTCTCTTTAGCTTGGAGGAGAGCAAGGTGTGACCTCATTAATGTCTATAACTATTTGAAGGGTGGGGGTCAGAAGGATGGAGCCAGGTTCTTCTCAATGTCATCTAGTGATAGGACAAGGGGCAATGGGTGTGAGCTGGAACATAGGAGGTTCCACATCAATATG
>JAOXOE010030011.1:0-13625 GCA_028565055.1 Phoeniculus purpureus | reverse complement strand
CTCTCCAGCCTGTCCAGATCTCGCTGAATGGCAGCACAGTCTGCTGGGGTGTCAGCGACACCACCCAGCTTTGTGTCGTCAGCAAACTTGCTGACAGTGCACCCTAATCCCTCATCCGAGACATTGATGACTAGATTGAACAGGACTGGTCCCAGTACTGAACCTTGAGGGACTCCACTAGATTCAGGCCTCCAACTAGACCCTGTCCCATTGACCACTACTCTCTCCTTATCCTCCCTTTTGCCTTTCAAAACATGGGGCAGGTTCTAATACACAAATGGAGCTTACGGAAATGTTGGCCTTCTACTGTAGGTCAGGACAGGTGTCATGAGACCATAACCAGTATTTATGAGCACTTCCAGTATGTCCCAGTGCTTGAATGCTGGATCATTCATCTCAATACCAGCACAGAACAGACGTGGTGTCCCAGCTGTATGCTACTAACCAGGAGATGCTGAATGAACGAGTCTGTTTTTCTCAT
This sequence comes from Phoeniculus purpureus, assembly GCA_028565055.1. Taxonomy (NCBI): domain Eukaryota; kingdom Metazoa; phylum Chordata; class Aves; order Bucerotiformes; family Phoeniculidae; genus Phoeniculus; species Phoeniculus purpureus. The sequence continues at coordinate 13,144 of JAOXOE010030011.1, read as the reverse complement.
TTCCTTACAACAGCTTGGAGGTCTGATTCATTATTTGGGGGTGTTCGGGTTTAGAAGTTATGAAACCAACAACTCTTCAAAGTCAAACAAGTTCCACAGGGATAATTCCTGAGAAACTTGGGCAGAAAGTGGTGGGGCCACCATCCCTGGGCTAAAAAATCTGCGTAGACATGGTGTTTCTGGAGATGGTTTAGTGGTTGAGGGTTCCAGGGTGGACAGTTGGACTTGATCATCTTGGAAGTCTTTTCCAACCTTAATGATTTTATGATTCTGTGACTCCATTGCAGTGAGGCACATCCAGCCCATGGACTTTTTCCTGGAAGGTCCCCTCCACTGAAACCAGTTAGGATCATCTAACAGGGTAGGCTTAATCACAGCTTTACAACCAGTGTTTTGAACGTGGGAGTTACTACAGATTCTCTCCCTGGGTCTTCAGGGAGGGCAGTCCTGGCTCATTTACACGGCAATGGGACCACTCCTGGCCTCACACTGTGGCCATTGTCCCCTTCTGAAGGCCTGCAAAGTGCTCCTGGATTGCCCATTCTGCTGGGCAAAGGTGAGCTCTCAGTTCCTCCCTTTCAGGTTGGGGATGATCACACCTTGTGGGCAACTGCAAGTTAAACACTTGCCAGAGAGAAAAAGACAAGGGAAGGCAACCGCTGATGAAAGATAAAACCACCACAGACACTTAACTGGGCTAACCTTATCTTGTTATCTCTTAAATTAGCAGAGTTCAATCTAATTAAGTGCTCACGTTGGAAGAAGCCCAAGTTGCGGTGTGAGTAATCAGCTTGAGGGCTCTTCTGCGCTCAGCCTCGATAGGGCTCTATTGTGCTGCGGGCTCAGGGGAGGCTCCAGTCCTTGCCCTAGTGCTCTGCAAGCTAGAGCCTGGTCTGCTCTCAAAAGGGTGGGCAGGTAGATGTTTTATAGGTGCGGTTTGTATCTGTAAAAGATCATTCTGCGGAGTTACTGGAGCACTTCAAATAAAACCAGCAGGTACCTGCAGCTTTTTCTGCAGTTGGCAGCTCGTTCACTGTGCCGGGGCTGTTGCAGCCAAAGCAGAAGCTTCTATAGTAGACAAAGGATCAAATGGTATGGAGGTTTATACCTGGAGTTATTCATCTACACCTCGAGCTCTATCAGCAACTGAGTAGTTGATAATTTCCTGTTGTGGGTTCTTCAGAAATGCCCAAGCACCAGCCAAAATATTAGGAGTGGATCATGGAGCCCAAAGTGTGACCCAGTAGATCCAAGAGGCAGCACCAGCCAGGGGAGCAGTGTCCAGCATCTGATGATTTATAGTTTCCTGCTCCATACACCTGGGCACCTTGAATTCACACCGCTGGATCTCACGGTAAATGGGAAGCAGGGTCACCACATAGAGTCATACTGGTACAAATGGGAAGCAGGGTCACCTCATAGATTCATACTGGTGCAAATGGGAAGCAGGGTCACCTCATAGATTCATACTGGTGCAAATGGGAAGCAGCGTCACCTCATAGATTCATACTGGTACAAATGGGAAGCAGGGTGACCACATAGATTCATACTGGTACAAATGGGAAGCAGGGTCACCTCATAGATTCATACTGGTACAAATGGGAAGCAGGGTCACCACATAGATTCATACCAGTACAAATGGCTACAGCAACTCCACTGTGCACAGACAGGCAAGTTCTGTGGTACAGTGCAGTGAACTTACCTGCTACTGGTTCTCTGGTATATTAGTGTAAAAATTCACAGAATCCTATGGGCTTCAGTTGTTCGTGTCTGAAGATGCTGTAGATGTGGAAAATTAGCCTGGAGCGTAGCAGAGTGTGTCTAGAGTAAACCAGCACACGTGAGATACAGCCCAGTGCCGGTGAGCACCATCTGCAGTGCAGCACCTGAGCTCTCCTGCCAGGCTGATGGTCCTTTGAGTCTGGTCTCTGCAGAGTACAAGCCCCAGGGAGGGTGTGAACCAGTGTGCTCAGCTGGAAGGAAAGAAAGATCCACTGTTGCTCTTTGTTTGCCTGGAGGAGTGAAAGGCTGCAAATGAGGAATCATCTGGTTCCTTCACTGGAACGAAGTACAAAGAGAAAGTAAAAAAATCCACAAGTGTGCTAGGAGCTACAGCCTCCCACGCGGGTTCATCCTGGCTGCTATGTGGGGGAAGTGGGGAGAGCCAAACAAGTTTCTGGTCTGACCCATGAATTTGAAGCCCTGTGAAGTGCAGAGGTGGGAGGATTTCTCACGGGGAGCTAAGCAGAGCTGTCCAGCACCCAAAGCTGCCCACCTGCACAACAGCCCAGCCATCCATATCCCTGAGTAGGAGAGATGACAGCTCCTTTCTCCACCTTTTCCCTCTCATTTGGGCTGTCACAGCCCAGAGGTTCAAAGCTCTCTATCTGCAGTCCAGCTAATAAATCCCCTTGGCAGTGCCCCTGCAGAGAAGCCTCAGAGGGAAACATTGGTACCTGTAGACTGCTAAAGGTCCTCGGAGCCCAAAGCACCTCTTGTGCTCCAAAGGAGAAGGGTCACAGCCAAGGGCAGCCCATTTCCCATGCACAGACCTACAGGAACAGGAACAAGCCAGGGACATGGAGCTGCCAGAGCTGAGCTACATCCGTGAGAGGTCCTACTGCATATCTCCAGTGGGCTTCACCACCCACACAGAGTTTACTGTGCCTGAAGCCACACTAACACTGGTGTAGGGGCACACAGGTATGGAGTTGTTTTCAACTGAGGTACGGGAGAAGGGGAAGGATGGTGTGCAGCCAGGAGAGAGGTGCAGCAGACAGAGGTAGTGATGTATGGCCACCGAGTCCAACCCCAGCTGCTGCCTCCACAGAAGGGAGCCAAGACTTTTCCAATCACACAACGTATTGACATGATTCACAGTAGCCAGACTGGGAGTATCTGGGGCCACAGACATCAGCACCATGGCAGTGGTTGGCTTGCAGGAGGCAAAGGAGAGCTGGAGGAAGGGGTGGGGGCAGTAGCAAAGTCAACTGATTTGTTGCCTCCTTCTCTAGCCCATCCTGGGTGAGGACAAGGTGTTTATGGACTCGTAGGGTGGGGTGTTGTTAGCAAATGGTGAAAGAAGGGTTTTGAGTAAAAAGAAGAGAGAGCACTCTTGAAAACTGCTGCAGTGGCCACAGCATATAGTCTGCACATACACACCCCTGTCTGTCCCTTTCTGCTTCTCTGATCTATGACACCACACGTCCTCTTAAGCAGAGGAGAGGAAAACAGGATCAAGTAATGTGTTAAGAAAGGGACCAGTCCCAGAGTCCTCTGGAGGATATCTGATGAGATGTCTTTACAAGGGCACACAACCTCATGGCTTCTCCATCAGTATCTTCGGCACGTTTAAAGCAGAATAGGCCAGTGGAATTCTTTACCCTAAAGAAGTTACTCGGAGGTGATGCCTAAAGGTGAATGCCACCACCCTCCTTTGGGTATGGGCAGAACCCCTACAGCATGGGCTGCTGGCTTCGTAGCCCAGGCAGCCCCTGGGGGCTGTGTGTTTCCTACACTAGCAACTTCTACTGTTTCCCTCTTCACTTGTGGAAAACTGACCGTGCACACAAACTAACAACAGACCTTGTAAAAAGGCATTATGGGGTTCTGATGAGCTCTAGAGCAGGTCCTGGCACTGCAGCCGCTCACCACCCAGACAAAACACTCCGTGAGTGAGCCACCACGACGTTTTGCCCATCAAAGTGCGAGGCGATTATTTTTAGAGTTATCATACCTGGGCTAAAACAAACAGAGGCAACGCGGCGCGGTAAATTCTCATCCTTTATGTTCTCTTTCTAAACAAAATCAGCCATAAGCTGCTGGCATTGGATAGGTCTGTGGTCTTGACAGATTACAGTTAGGAAACGGATAATCCAGAGATGAGCATCAGAACCATTCCACCCATTGGCCACCATGCATGGCTAGCGAGTGCCGCTCTGGGGCTCCTAGGCAGAGCTTCCAGCTCACTTGCTGGTTACACAAAAGGTTCCTTCAGCCATGTGCTCTTCTCTGTCTTCTCATTTCCCTCCATTGTCCAGCATCACAGGGAACTGGAGGTCACTGGTGCTTCCAGCAGCTCCCAGCAGTCACTGCTACCATCATGAGGAGCTCTGGTTGCTTCTCAAGCAGAGCAGGATCACGCACAGGCAAAGCAGCAAATGTGATCGAGACCAGGAAACAAAGGCTCCTTGCCAGCTGGAGGGTGTCTCCCAGTGTGCTACGGACCAGCTGCCACATGAAAACTCAGGACAAATCCTTAGAGACTGTAGTCCCACCGAGAATATTCCAGGCAGAGTGCAAATCTGGGTACATCAGGCTTGCGTGAAGCCAGAGGACTGCCTGTGCCAGTCTCAGACAGCCAGGTGTCTCTGACTGATGTGGCTTTTGACTGTCACCAGAAGCAGGGGCAGTAATGATTTGCAGTAAGAGTCTGCAGAACCCGAACTGATTCCTAGGATGAATTATTTCCTTCTCCGACATGCAAAGAGTCACAAAAATTAGTGGTAGGAGACCCTGCAGTGAAAAGTAGAGAATAAAACAAAACCCATCATATTATGGTCCAGCCCAGCAGGAAAACACTATGCAGTGGACATGGACTCAACAGAAACTGGCAATCTGCAGTCCTGCTGCAGACAGGGTAAGAGGTTTTCTTTGAAAAGCCTGTTGGGGTTAGATGTGGAAGTATGTGGGCTGCTCCTCTCCTTCCCAGGGCAGATAAGCAATCAAAACAAGCACTTTTATCTGAGAGATCTGTTAATCCTCTGCATAAACATTTCACCATGCAAGGTACTGTGGGCTTAGTGCTCCTTCGACACTGAGAGGCTTAATGTAGCAGTCCAGTCCTTACCCCATAGCACAAGAACAAACTCCAAGCCATGCTTGCACGGGCTGAGGTTAGCCAGGACGCAGGGCCAAGGGCTATATCTGGTCTACCTCTGCACAAAATGCAGGGCTCCAGTCCACCCAAACCTCCTCTCCACCATATGAGTGAGGGGGCAGAGGGAGCCTCCACAGGGTTTGCATGTGTAGTCACTTTTCCTTGGGTTATCAGGAATATCCATGAGGATCTCCTTCTCCCAAAGCAAAGGAGCCCCTGAGCTTGCTCTTTCAGAGCCAGGCGTAGCTCCCAGGCAGAGAAGGGTGGCTCTGGCACAGGGAGAACACATGCCCTGCAGGCTGGAGTCCGGACATGAGGCTTTACTGGGGAAAGGTAAGCAGAGCCCTTTCAGAAATGTCGCCAAACCTGAAAGCTCAGGGGATCCCCTACAGAACACACCTGCTGCACACAAGCTGCTGCTAACACTCTGTTTGAAAGGTGAATAAAGAGGGTGGCCCTGCTGGGAAGAGAAGGCATCTCCCCCCCACCCCGCCCCCCGGCAGCCTTCTCAAGGCTGGAATTAACCAGGGAAGACAAGGTAGGTGACTGTCTGTGGGGCCGTTTGGACAAGCAGATTTAATGTGGAAGCACATTCCTCCCCGCTAGCCCTGACCACGTCGGTCGTTCTTGAACTTTATGTTGGAAGGGGCTGGTTTTGCAAGTTGAACTGCAAAGCACTGAAAGGAAAAGCAACCGTCAGAAAATAGTTCTGATGACCTCCCGTGAGCGCAGAGGTTGCAGCTCTGAAAGAGGAACTGGTTGGGGTGGTAGGGAAGCTGTGGGAAAGGAAAAAACACGAGAGGTTTTCCCACTGGAGAGAGGGAAGCCCTTGTCTCAGGTGTTACCCAGGAAAGAGGAGCTGATATGTGACTGAACATGAAATCAGGAAAAAGCTCTTCAATCTAAGGGTGGTGGATCCCTGGAACAGGCTGCTAAGGAGGTGGTGGAGGTTCCATCCCTGGAGCCATTCAAGGTCAGGCTGGATGAGGCTCTGGGCAATCTTTTCTAGTTAGAGATGTTCCTGCTTGTTGTAGTGGGGTTGGACTAGATGGCCTTTGGAGGTCCCTTCCAACCCAACACATTCTATGATTCTGATTCTATGAGGTCAGTCATAAAGACAAAAAACCAACCAGCTGAAGACAATGTCACTAGTGATGTTCACTGCTGGAGACAGGGTGAAGGCAGGCACAGAAGGACCCTTTGCTGAAACCACCATGTACATCCTATACACATGGCCACTGCAAGACTCCTGCAGTCTCTGTGAGAAACAACAGAATCAAGAAAGCTGAGAAAGAGCAAAGGAAGAGTCAAGTGGCCATCAGAATTCATCTCTGGGCTTCTCCTGAGAAACACAAGTTGTATGAGATGCCCAGGAGAGACAGCTGTTGCATGACTCTCTTCTCCCCCAGGCACACTCAGCTCTGGGCTGGTCCTGGCAATCAAAGGCTGCTCTCTGCACTGGGTTGAGGGCCTTATCTGCAGCATCTCAGTAGGGAGTGGATCTTCCTGTGAATAAAAAAGGAGTCTTGGCTTTGATCATGTGGTCTGGACTTGTCTTCCTCTGTCAGGCAAGCGGTTTTATTTATCGCTGCCTTCTTAAACCCATTATCTCAGCCACAGCGCTAGCAAACACCCCTGCTAAAGGCAAATTAGTTTCCAAACATAGGAATCTGAGACCCAGTTTGGGAAAAGATGTAATCGGGAGCTTTTCAGATACCCTGTATTTGGCACTGGTTAAGGAATTTGTAGCTACCACTACGAAGCGTTTTTGTGCCAGGTTTTACAAATTGAAGTAACTTGAGGCAGGAAAAGGTTAAACCACTTATCTAGGGCTGTGGCCATGGCCAGGAGCACAGACACATCACTGACATCCAGCCCTTTTCAGTGTCTTCACTGCTTTTTCCTCACGAAAGCTCAAATTCTGTTCAAGAGGAAGGAACCACGTGTGAACGAATTCAGGAAGCAGCAAACTAATGAATCTTGCTTTTCCTGTGGATTTGCATCCTGAAGACCAAACTTCCATCCACAGCAGACCCTCGTGATACCAACACTCGTCCCTCCCAGCTCCCTCCCACATCTGGTCTTCCTGGGTTTAGTCACAGCATTGGCAGCTCTGCTCTGGCTGCAGGAGAGATGCTAGGGATGATAATTCTTTTGGGGAAGGAGGTGGCTGATGTCTCCTTCTTCTGCACCGTAGCTGGTAAACTCTTAAGGAGTGTTGTCTCCTTGCAGATGCAGTTGGAGACCATGGTTCTCTCAGGGAAGCAGGCTTAAGCACATTCAGTCTTGAGCTAAAGTGCCTGCTGCTGGCTGGAGCTGAGGGGAGCCCGGTAAACCTTCCTGCTCAACAAGCTGCTGACTGGGGTCTTTTGGAACTGGTGGAGTTTGTTAGTGCCAACTTCGTTCATCTGCCAGGAACACACAGCAGGGTTTGCTGCTCTGCTCTGGGGATGCTCCTCAGCAGCAGCTCAGATCCCCAGTGGATGTGTTGCTTTCTGCCCTTGTGTCCTCCTGGTTGAGTGCATCTTAGCCCAGCATAGACCTTCGGGCAAGTTTCTGCCTGCTCTGAGGTTTATCTCAGGCATGGGCGGGAGCAGTGCTGCTGGGCACTGACAACAAGGTTTTCACAGAAGTTGTTAAAAGGCTGCTAAATGTGCATTTTTTTCATGGACCGACTTGTTCATCGGCTGGGAAAGTGACACAGATGAGGCAGATACCAAAGGGGCAGAGCAGAGCAGACCTGTCAGCCTGCTCTACTGCATTTTCCCCAAGCCAGCGGCTTTTGCATCTGACCCCAGTCCCAGCAGAACACGTACAAGCTTCAGATATATCAGTATGTTTCCAATTATGTACCTTATTTATGGACCTTGATTTGAAAATTAAGGAACTCCTTCCCGTAGCCAAAATCCACAGTTCCTTCTTTTGTGGACTTCAAGAGTGACAGTAATCACAGCAGCTGGAGGGGGGAAGTTGATTTCCGAAAGACTGAAAAGCTTTCAAACAGAAAACTGGCACCTAAGAAACTGGGAGTGGTGGAGTGAGATCCATACACAGACGTCGGTAGCAGTGATGGGTATTGGGAGACTCCAGCCGGAGTCCAGAGCAAAATTCTTCAGCCTTAGAACAATTAACCACCGGAATCATCTCCCAAGGGAAGGTGTCGATTGCCCTGCACTGGACAGGTTTAAGACCCGGCTCGACAGGCTGCTGGTATATCTAATTTACACTGTATTTTTGGCTTGATAGGTTCAACTGGATGATCTTTGAGGTCCCTTCCAACCTGTTGTTCTATGAAGCTATGAAATGAGCTCAGGAAAGGTAAGCCATGATGAGAGGATGAATTTCATGAGGTGTGTTGGGGAGATAAAGGGGATTGTGACTACTAACCCTGCACGGCCGTGCTTAGGCATCCTCTGAAATAATAACAGCAGCTCTCTGCACCTGCACACGCAGCGTGAGTTCATACTGGAACACGTAGAGAGAGGAACTACCGCAGCTCTTCAGATACGGCAGCAGGAACCCCATATCAGAATCAGAATATCCATAACAGAAACTTCAGGTAAAAGAAAACTGTCAGCTGTAAATTTGGACAGCCTGCCCATGCCAGCCTTTACCTTCTACCTTGTTTGACTCCTTTTCCTTGTTCTCTCATCTATTCTTCCAATACTGTCTCTGTCTCTCCTCCTTCCTTGTGCTGTTTCCCAGTAGGAAGTGCGGCACTCAGACAGCAAAGGTGCCCTCATTACTCACCTAGAGCTTTAAAGATCCTGTTAGTAACTTTTGAAGTGCTCCTGCCAGTAGAGCAGAACCCCAGGACTGTGTAGTCATCTTAAACTGTACTATCACATTTGGGAAAACTACTCTGTACTAGACTTCATTTCAAGGTGGACTTCAGTGACAGCTCACAACTGCAGACACTGTAGTGTCTAGACACACAGACCACTAAATTGTGGCTGGATACAGCAAAGCTCACTTGACAGGAGATGTCTCCAACCCCTTGTGCCATCACAGCAGCTTCAAGTGATCATGATGGATTTGGCAGGAGCCATTCCCCTACCTCTTTCCCACGTATTTAGCAAAGCAGGGACAAGGTACATATTTGCACGTTGGGGTTTCTTTCAGCATTCTGCTTCCTCACCATCTACACAAAGACGTGTGGGGACGGCATCACCAACAAGCCAAATGGCTTTTGGCTCAGACAGCTTGAGCTCTTCCATCTTCAACACAGGCATCATTTTTGCTAGAGTAACATGTGAGCTGAGGTGGTTCTGCTGGCTGGCAGGTCAAAGTCAAGGTCTTTCTGAGGGCTGGTGAGTGTGGAGAGTACCCAGCTCTCGTCTCCCCACGGCAGCGACGTACAGAGATCCATGACATTGCCCATCCATCGATCAAAGCTTCACTGGATTTACTGTTGATGAAACTTGAAGCCATTTGCTGCCACTTACTGGATAACTACACATCCTGCTTCATGAGACGGGAGGAAAAGAGTGAGAAACGGGCTCACAGAGGAATTTGCAGTGAGATTGCCTTAAGCCTGTGTCAGTGTAAAGCAAAATGTCAAGGGCAAAATGAACATTAAAGCTGTTCCATTCACTGGAGACCCGGTTCTTCGTTAATAAGTTACAGCCATAAACTGCTGGTAAACTACACGGACCCGTTTCACTGCCTCCTCCCCTGCGCTACTCTGCACCAGCTGGGCAAACCTCCCAGGAGCAGGCGATACAGAAATGAATGAGACTTGCCAAAGAGGTGAAGCAGCACCTGCCAGGGAGGGAGAACTCTTTTCCCCCCTCCTTTTTCACTTCATCGCCTGAGGACACCGGTACTGACAGCACTGCTGTCTCCTTCCTGAAAGGAGAAGTTTGTTTTGGTTTGGTGTTTCTGGAGAGTTTGAATACTAACTGCCAGTGCAAAAGCGGTGGTTGAAGGAGCCCTGGAAGCTGCAAAGCCAGATGTGCACAAATACCAGCCAGGACTGAGAGAGTAGAAATAACAGGGTGCCTTTACACTACTGCCTGGGCTTTCATCACGCGAGAACGCACGGCTTTGCTGGAACCGTGTCCTAACTGGGAACGGAAAGGTGAGCTACAGCCCACGTGTGTCTGCCCTGTGCTCCGTTTTCAGTCCCTCTTCCACCACGTACTACACCCCTCTGAAAGCCTGGTCTGAAGGCACAACTAACAACCCCTTCCCAGGCTGTCCTGCAGCAGTGTTCTGTCGTTACCCAAGCACACACCATCAATTATCCTCAGTGCCTCTCTGGGAAGATGAGGATGGCTCACTTCTCAGCTGGCAGCTGGGATGTGACCAGCAGTGGCCACAGGATTTTCATAAATGATGTAGTCTGGAGAGAGGAACCAGCAGCCACGTATGAGGAGGCTGAGTCTCGCAGTGTGTGTCACAGAATCCTTGAGGCTGGGAAAGCCCTCTGAGCTCAGCCAGCCCAGCCCAGGGCCATAGACCAGGGCACTAAGGGCCACAGCCAGTCTGTCCTCAAGCACCTCCAGGGATGGGGACTCCACCACTGCCCTGGGTAGTCCATGATAGAGTCTGATCACCCTTTCTGTGAGGAAGGGCTTCTTAACATTCAACCTAACCCTCCTTTGGCAGCTTCAGGCCATGCCCTCTCGTCCTACCACGCACAAGGTTCTGTGAGAGCCAAGGACAGAGCACACCTCTGCAGTGCAGCATCCATTTCCTTGGCTTTGCCTCTTTCAGCTCCTTAATTAGTGAACACAACCAGGGGCCAACAGCTTCCTTCGGTCAATAAAACTGATCTGTCCCCAAAACAGGGCTGAGACATCCACCAGTTTTGCTGGGATCTCAGACAACATCAAGTGATCACGTTTAATACTCCTTCCCTGGACATCACTAACCATAGTTTGAGGTTGGAAGTGAAAAGTTGCATCTGCCCAGAAGCCCTCCTGACAGACTTCTCCTGAAGAGAAGTTGGAGTGAGGTGGGAGTTTGCCTCTTCTCCCTAGTGACTAGTGATATGACAAGGGGAAATGGGGTCAGGTTGCACCAGGGGAAGTTCTGACTGGATCTTAGGAAAAACTTCTTCCCAGAAAGAGTGGAACAGGCTGCCCAGAGAGGGGTTGGAGGCACCATCCCTGGAGGAGTTAAAAAAAACAGACAGAGAGCATGTCTGGGGAGATGGTTTAGTGGTTAGGGGTTGTAGGGTGGACAGTTGAACTTGATGATCTTGAAGGTCTTTTCCAACCTTGATGATGGGTCTGTATCAGGTCTTGCTTTCTGGACAGGAAAGCTGGGCAAGTAGAGAAGACCTTAGGTCAGTTTGGGATGTCCTGCACACGACCAGCTTTTCCATAAACTACGAAGAACATGAAAAATGATGACTTTGTGATGGTTCAATGTTAAGTGTTGCACAGAGGGATTTAAGATGCAGATGAAGATGCTTCACCCTCATGGCGTGACCAGTAACCAGCCACTTCACTATACCGCTTTCCCACCTTCCCACTAGTTCATCTCAGCACTTTTACTAATTAAATGCATCAGTGTCCACAGCTATTGAGAAATGATTAAATAGGAAATGCTGTTTGTGATCAGGGTCGCCCTGTAACCCCAAAGATGTAGCTTGCTGTAAAGCCAGAAGCAGATGTTTTCAGTCCTTCCAAAGGCTGAGCTTAAACACCAGAAGAAAAGACAGATTCAGCCATTCAGCTGCTGCACCTCATTGTGTGGCCACCAGGACGTGGGCTCAAAGCTCTAGCCAAAGAGGTCGGCTGTGCTGCACATGCCAGCACGTCTATCCAGCCGGAGCCAGGACAGAGATACAAGCCTTTCTTAGGACCACCATAGGTTTCTCTGCACCTGGGACATCAAGTGATGGAGAAATTTGACAGCAGTGGGACAGCAGTGTGTTTTGGTAACCTGTGACTAAGACTGTGACGTTTATCTTACATTTTCTACCCAAAATCACAGCTTTCCTCCAGCAACTGCTGTCCTCTAGTTCAGATGGACAATAATCAAAATACAAAGAGAAGTCATCGCTCCTCAAAACTGTTTTCTTCTGCCTTGTTTGCACTCCGCGTTTCTGACTCTCAGCCAGCTCCTCCACCCTGAGGAGCACTTTACTTCCCTTCAAAGACGTACGCACACACGGTGGTGTGCAATTGCACACAGACACACCAGTTCCCTGCAGTATTCACTGCACTGCAGGTGTTAGCTGTCTAATATATACTGTCCAGCGCACAGTGAGGCCACCAATTCATCCCTGACCACAGAGTCCTTTTTGTTGCCTTAGGTTAGATTTACAAGTTTCCCATTGCAATGTCTGATTGGGTTCAGAACACTAGCGAATGTTTAAATGCAGTAGGAACTCTTCGAGGCCATTCTTCTAGTCTTTTCATCTATTTAAAGGAGTAAAATACCTTTAAAAGCTTGAAGTGTTTCAGCTATATGCTGCTCTCCTCCTTGAATTTTTTTCTACCCAAGACTAATTCCATTTCAATAGTCTTCAACAAAAAGCAAAGCTATCAGATTAAACAACAATGAATGATTTTGCCTATTTCCTCTACAACTTCAGCCCTAAGAGCTCATTCATTGAGGTTTTTTACAAGCCATTCATTCATGAGAAGTCTATCATACTACTAATAATCACAGAATCACAGAACATTAGAGATTGGAAGGGACCTCAAAAGATAATCTAGTCCAATCTCCCTGCCACAGCAGCAGGATCATCTACATCAAATTGCACAGGAACATGTCCAGGTGGGTTTTAAATGTCTATACAGAGACTCCACAACCCCCCTGGGCAGCCTGTTCCAGTGCTCTGTCACCCTCGCTGGGAAGAGGTTCCTTCTCATATTTATGTGGAACTTCCTGTGTTCCAGCTGACAACCATTGCCCCTTGTCCTATCATTAGATAGCACTGAGATGAGTTTGGCTCCATCACCATGACACCCACCCTTCACAAATTTATAAACATTAATGAGGTCACCCCTCTGTCTCCTCCAAGCTAAAGACACCCAGATCTCTCAGACTTTCCTCATAAGTGAAGTGTTCCACTCCATCATCTCTGTTGCTCTGCACTGGACTCTCTCTGGGAGCTCTGTGTCCTTCCTGAACTGAGCTCTGTGTCCTTCCAGAACTGGACACAATATTCCAGATGTGGTCTCACCAGGGCAGAGCAGTGGGGGAGAAGAACCTCTTTCAATCTGCTAATCACCCCCCTTCTGATCCACCCCAGGATGCTGTTGGCCCTCTTGGCCACAAGGGCACATTGCTGGCTCATGGTCATCC
>JAOXOE010030010.1:0-13627 GCA_028565055.1 Phoeniculus purpureus | reverse complement strand
CTCCTTTTTTCTCCAAGCTCAAGAGACCCAGCTCCCTCAGCCTTTCCTCATCAGGGAGGTGTTCTACTCCCTTCATCTTCACGGCTCTGTGCTGAACTCTCTCCAGCAGTTCCACGTCCTTCTTGAACTGAGGGGCCCAGATCTGGACACAATAATTTTTAATAATTAAAAAGGCATTTTGGACCTTGGAGAAGATGTACAAGAATGACTTAATGAGTGGAAAATGTGCTTTGTTAACAGACTTTAGAAACTGTCTATTCCTCAAGTAGAAGAGAGTAGATTAGGGTGTGACTTTATCCTGGTTTTAGGAGAGACTATGTGCCTAATAACATGTTAGATAATAGAGTGCTCCCACCCCCCCCCTCCACCCTGCTGTGTTAAGGGCTTAATTTCTGAGTGCTGATTATTGCATAAGCGGTAGAAATTGAGACAGGGAACAGTGTGTAGCCTTTCAGCAGGTAGAATAACTAAGAGTTGGAATAACTTGCTGAGGCATCACTTCTTTTTTAGGCAAAAGTTTTAAAGAAGGTTTGAAAAGCTCCCCACTAGCAAAATTAAATAGTTTTTGTTACGGGTTTTTAATTTTGTTTTAGTCTTGGATGGTTTTTATTACAAATGGAGATTTGGACTTGTTCTAGGTTGGTATTTTATCTTTCAAATATAGTGTATTTTTTGTGGGGTTAAACTCTAATAAGCATGTATGCTTGGTTGCAGGAGCATTTAAACCAGCCTGACCTTAGGGATGTCATTGTCCTCTTTTCTTTGTGCCAGCACTGGCCTTTTCTGTTTCTCTCTTTTTGGACTGATTTAGCTTCATGAATCATCACAACGAAGAGGTTTTTTTGAGGGGAGCTGTGTAGGTGTTGGGTGTTTGCCTTTTTTTTTTTTTGATGTGTATTTCAGCTTTCTACCATGTTGGATCCCACAGCAGAGTGGCTGTTAGAAACTGTAAATGGTTGAGGAGAAGGAGTTGTACTGGAGAAAGCGGGAGAGAGGAGTGGGAATGCAAACTACATCAAGTCTAGAACAGGACTGCTGTGGTTTGTTGTGGAACTGCAGCCTTAGTAAACACAGTATGCATTTCGTTTAAAAATATAGCTATCTTTTACTTTTCAAAGCTAGTTAATAAACTGGAGTCTTGATGGCATAATGTATCTCACAGCCATCCAGCAAGTGCAGCTGTGAAAACTCATTATACTTGCCTTGCTGTCTGTATACACTCTTGCCTTGGATACCTTTTCCCTTTCATCTTACATCAGCATGGAACTAGAATTATTTTGTGGTTCTTTTATCTTCTTTATTTTCTCATGTTTTCATGGTGTCAAGATCTTATTTCCTTTGTTGTACCCTTAGCTTAACTGGTCATCATCTAGGGGTTTCCCTCCTGTGTGTGGCATAGTATTCATATACTCTGTTAAATTTGAATTTTCTTTTTCTAAATTGCTAGGTGTGTTGAATGCTAATCACTACAGGTAGATAGTATTGAAAAGCTTGTCCAAAGTGCCAGAAATATTGTGTCCAGTTCTGGGCCCTTCAGTTCCAGAAGGACACAGAACTGCTGGAGAGAGTCCAATGCAGAGCCATGAAGATAGTGGAACACCTCCCTTATGAGGAAAGACTGAGGGAGCTGTGTCTCTTGAGCTTGGAGAAAAGGAGACTGAGGGGTGACCTCATTAATGTTTATAAATATGTGAAGGGTGGATGTCAGGAGGATGGAGCCAGGCTCTTCTGAGTGGCATCTAATGATAGGATTAAGGGGCAGTGGGTGTAAGCTAGAAGAACATGGGAGGTTCCACATAAATATGAGAAGGAACTTCTTCCCAGCGTAGGTGACAGAGCACTGGAATGGGCTGCCCAGGGGGGTTGTGTAGTCTCTTTTTCTAGAGATGTTCAAGACCCACCTGGACATGTTCCTGTGTGACTTGATCTAGGTGATGCTACTGTGGCAAGGGAATTGGACCAGACGATCTTTCGAGGTCCCTTCCAATCACTAGTGTTTTGTGATTCTGTAATTGGTCAATACTGGAGTATTTATCAGGGATGAAAAATCTGCTTGAGACTTCTAGCTGCTGTAAACTATTAAACACAAGGAACGCTGCCTGCCTGCAAACTTCTTGTGTGTTTGCAAGCAATGGCAAGACAGTTTTTCCTCTTTCTAAGCATATGCAATGTTAAAAAGGTAGGATTCTACAAGCATTAGTAAAAAAGATGTGTGCAGTCAGGCACTGAGAAATAGTCGTTATAGGCTTTGTGGTTGTCACTTAGCCCTGCAGTTACTTGTTTCATTAGCAGTACCTATATAAATACAAACTGCATGCTAGTTTAAAGTAAAAATGAAAATGAAACAAGGAGGCGCTAATGAAAAATATCGTTAGAAGTCCTTGTTGAAAATAAGTAAAGGCTCTTCTTTACCAGAATGTGTGAGAGTAGTATGGGCTGGGTTCTGGTAGGCTAGAGAGCAGCTTTGGGTAATTCTGATGGACAGGAAACTGGCCATGAGTAACGCACTCTTGCAGGGATGAATACAAACAGCATGTTTGGTTTAATTATTCAAGTCTATAGACAGCAGTTTGAGGGATATGATCATTCATCAGTGTTTGATAAGTGGGAGACTGTCTACAGTGTCCAGTCCCATTTTTGGGTAGACATGTTGTAATAAATGCAGTGAAGTGAGACGTGTGGAGGGTCACCAGCTTAGAGGGTTGGAGCACATAATGAACAAGGAAAATCTGAATATGATGGGTGTGTTTGGTCTGAAGAGAAGGCTGGAGGGACATGTTACTGCTGTCTTGAACTAATTAATGAGAAAGCATAAAGAACATGAAACCAGGCTCTTTGCGGAGATGCGCTTTGATGGGATCATAGATAATGGCCTTAAGTTGCAACAAGGAAATTTCTGTGTAAGATAAGCAAACAATAGAAGAGGCTGTCCAGAAAGGCTGGGAATTAAAAGCTCTGTTGGATGTGGTCCTGACAACCTGACTTCAAAGGTGAATCTCGTTTCTGATTTATCACTGGAGTGGATTTGATAAGGTGTTATACAGAGGTCCCTTCCAATATGGACTGTCCTATCAAGCTTGCTGTGTTTGAGATCGTGTAGTGGCTAGGAAAATGCTCACCGTTGATAGGCAGTGCTTTAAGTTAATTGGAGTGTGGGGGTTTTTTTCCCTCCTCTCAACACAAAAATAAGAGTTTATGCTGTTTGGGTTAAACTGCCAATAAAATGTAAAGGCATAAAATACTCTTTAAAAACTGCTTCTTAGCATAGTCTTAAATGTACTGACTTTAAAAGTGAGGAGTGTATTTTACAGGGAAGGTTAAGGTCTTAACAGAATCAACATTATTGCATTTAATAATCTATGATTCTATGATTCTAATAAATTGGCCTGATTCTGAACATGTGGTTATACAGGATGCATCAGATCTAGTAGATCTCATTCTCTCTCACCTGAGATTTCTCTTCCTCTTTCATGTCTCTAGTGGCTTTTCCAGATTTGATTCACTTATATGTGATTTGCTGTACCTCAAATGTCTTGTGACTACGGATTTGAAAGACTGCATGTTATGTGTATATTAGGTGCTTGCAGACTGGTATCACAGAACACTAGGGATTGGAAGGGACCTCAAAAGATCATCTAGTCCAATCCCCCTGACACAGCAGGATCACCTGGACCAAGTCACACAGGGACATATCCAGGCAGGTTTTAAACACCTTCAGAGAAGGAGACTCCACAGCCCCTCTAGACAGCTCCTTCCAGTGCTCTGTCACCCTCACTGGGAACAAGTTCCTTCTCATATTGATGTGGCACCTCCTATGTTCCAGCTTAGACCCATTGCCCCATGTCCTACCATTAGATACCACTGAGCAGAGCCTGGCTCTATCCTTCTGACACTCACCTTTCACATATTTATGAACATTAATGAGAGAGGTCACCCCTCGGTCTCCTTTTTTCCAGCTCCCTCAGCCTTTCCTCATCAGGGAGGTGTTCCACTCCATCATCTTCATGACTCTGTGCTGGACTCTGTAGTCAGTATAGTCGTGATACATGATGGTATCATAAGTGTAGCCCATATAGCTGTACCTCTTATGAAAGATAAACACAATATTTGCTTAAGTACAGAGCTTTTTGTCATTAGCATATATTTTTTGTCTATATTTGACATGAAAATGTGTACTGATCTCCAGAGTTTGTAGCATCTGCTGTAATAGATCTGTTAACAGACTAATTCCAACCATGCTTCCTAGAATCTGTAATACTGGTTTGAAGAGATTATATGTTTTGTGTAGTACTATCTCAAATTAATTTCTTGAATGCTTGCAAAAGCCAGAGACTTGATAAATTTGAATTTTCAATCTTTATTGGTCCCCATGGAGTAAGGGCACAGCATGGTTTTGAAATGTGTGCTGTGACCCATTGACATTTATCAGTGCTGGCGGTATTCTGTTGCCCAGTCCAGTCATCTAAATAAATTTACTGTTCTCAGGTCTGTTTCTGCTACAGCCATTCAGTTTGTGGGGTTTTCTTCTTACTTACTGTTACCTTTTTTAAAATTATGTCAAACACCAATGTGGCCTCTTTGCATCCTGCATTAAGGTTGCTTTCTACTATTTTTTATTATTTTGCTTGTCTTTTTCCTGGTTTTGTGTCTTTACAACCTTGTTTCTCTGCTGTTACTGTACTGCTCCCATTCCACTTGGGTCATCTTTCAAGTCTGTTGCCACGGTCTAGGGTTACCTACTTTGCTGGAAATAGATATGCATTTGGATGTAAGTAATAGATAAGCATTTGGGTGTAACTTCTTCAAGCCCTTTGGTTCTTTGTCTTTCACCTTTCTTTTCCCTTTCTAACGAAAGGATATCCTGAAGCAGCATGTTGCTGCATGGGCAGTAAAGAGATAAAATGTACTGTCTGTTATATTAAACATAATGGCTCTTAAGGTTAGCAGTGGTGCTCTGTTTTTGCTGATCCACACCTTTCCATGATTAAACAGCCACGAAATGCACTCAGAGTGTGTGTGGGGGAGATACATGTTAGTATGGCTCCCTTAAAACTTAATTTTGACTAAGTACATCTATGGTTTGGATTTGCCATGAATTGCTATGCCAGGTGCTGCTTATTCCCCTCTGAGTTATCTCAGAAGCGATAGGTACTTGGTGTGGATGCGTATCCATTGAAGATAGACCTTGAATAGAACCAAGTTTGTGATTGATCGTGTGATTTTTGATTCTCTTCATGCATACAGAAGAGCAGTTGGTTAGGTAGAAGACCCAGGGAAGAGGCTGTGTTAAGTAAAGGCACCAAATGCTGGAAACATCAGTTGGAAAACAGATACCAGTGTGACCTGTAATGCTGGTGGCTGCAGTGCAGTGAAGATGCTCAAGAGCTACCAAAGTTTACATGTTTTCAATAAGTGAAGGTTGTGTGTAGTTTATTTTTGAGTAGAACCAAACTTTACTCATTTAAGTGCTTTAAAACACTACTTTCACTATGTAGACCTTTTTACTGCTCTTAGTTGCTTTCTTAGCACACCTACAGGTCTTTGTGTGTGCATGCTTTTCTCATAAATTTCCTGAAATCCGTGTGACAGACACAGTTTGAGTCTCACATAATGACTTCTAGGAAGCTCTTTTTCTTCAATCCATACAACTCCTTTGACAGTCTGGGAGAAGAATGACATTTGAAGCAGCTCCAAACCTACTGGAAAACAAAATCTGGAGTAGTGTCTCTAGGCTGAAATAATGAGATCTCAGGGTTTTGTAACGATGAGACTCAAGACAGCGGAGAGATTAGATTTGTGGCTCTAATTTTGCTGTCCTGTTCTTGAAATCTCTTACCTGTGTTCTGAAAAATACATTGATGGGTTAGTGTTAAATGTTATCCAGACGCTTGCTTAAAATTCTTAGTTGACTTGTGTAGTATGTTAGGGAAAACCTCTCATCTACTTTGGTGTTGTGAGTATGTACACTTGAGTTTATGCAAGTTACCAGTATGATCTGTGTGTGAAGCTGGTAGACTGATGAAATGGTTGTGTCATTGGGGGCTAACTCTAGTATATTAAGTTTGCTTGAAGTCTCACAAGTGTCAGATACCCTGCTGAGGGACATGACTGAGTGGTGAGCTGGCAGGGCTGGGTTAGTGGTTGGACTTGATCTTAAAGGTCTCTTTCAACCAAAATGGTTGTGTGACGGTCCATCCAAACCAGTAGTGCCTTCAGGAGCCTATTCCCCATATCACAACCACCTCCCCAAGGAAGAAAAGTAGGGTTACGGTTGCAGATGACTGTCTTCTGAAAGGAACAGATGGTTCGTTATGCCAGACAGACCCTCCTTATAGGGAAGTCTGCTGCCTTTGTGGGGCCCAAATTGAGGATATAACTAGGAAGCTTCCCAGGTTGGTACAGCCCTCTGACTAATATCTGTTACTCATCTCTCATTTAGGTGGATGGGAAGCTGCAGCCTGTAGTCCAAGAGTGATCAAAAGAGGCTTCAGGGCCTTGGAAGACTTAGTGAGAGAATCTGCATTGCAGGTTATTTTTTTTCCTTCCAGTGACATTGGAAGGGGCAGATGGATCCAGTCTGTTTACCTGGCTGGTCTCATCACTGCAATTTTGGGTTTTTAAACAATGGGGGTCCTACACGGTACCAGGCTTGCTGGTATCAGATGAGATCCACCTTTATCAAAGGGTGACGATGGTCTTTACTTAGGAGTTTGTGGGGTTTATAGCCAGGTCTTTAACCTGGACTTGAAGTGGGAGGGAGGTAATGTCAGACTTGGCTGTGACAAGCTGTGGGATGACACACCATTGTTAGAGGGACAGGATGCAAGAGAAGACCCTCAGTGTGTTGCTCTAGTGACAGTGTAGTACAGCTGATGAACTCAAAGGGGTTTTCCTCTGAGAAGCTGACATGGCCAACAGCCGAGCAGAAGCACCACTACATTAATGCACACAGGATGGGCAACAAATGAGAGGAGTTGGAAGCTACTGTGCTGCTAGACAGCTGCAACTCAGATACCATTACTGAAACTGGATGGGACAAATTCAGTGACTGGAGTTCAGCAATTGATGGCTACAGAATGTTGAGACGGAAAAGGTAGGGTGGAGGCATTCCCTTTTGTCAGTAAATGGATGGAGTATGATGTGCTCTCCTTGAAGAATAGCCATGAGGAGGTTGAAAGCTTATGAGTAAGAGCTAGAGAACAAGGCAACAAAGGGAATCTTGTGGTTGATGTCTTCTACAGGGCACCTGCTGATAAAGCCTTCTTACTCCAGATACAGGAGTCATCATGCTTGCAGACCATTGTCCTGCTTGAGTGCTGAAACCATCTTGACACCTGCGGGAAAAGTACCTGTAGGCAATCTGTGAGACTTGTGGAGTGCATTAAGGAGCATTTCCTAAGCTAGATAATAGACAGCCCTGCCAGAGAGGGGATGTGACTCCTCATGAGGTTTCAGTAAGGCCAAGTGCAAGGTCCTGCACCTGGCTTGAGGCCAACCATTTCCTGTGCCGCATCAAAAGAAGCTTGGGCAGCAGGTTGGAGGGGGTAATCTTACCTCTATGCTTTGCTGTTGTGGGACCCTACTATGTTCAGCACTGGAGCCTTCAGTACAAGACAGACAAGGTCCAGAGGAGGGCAGCAAAAATGGTCAGAGAGCTGGAGCACATCTTCTGTGAGGTCAGGCTGAGAGAGTTGGGGCTGTTCAGCCAGAAGTGAAGCCTTTGGGGAGAACTTATTGTGGCGTTCCAGTACTTAAAGGTGGCCTATAGGGAGGGTGGGGCAGTCTCTTTAGCAAGATCTGTCACAACAGGACTGAGGGGTAGTGGTTGTAAACTAAAAGATGGGAGGTTTACACTGGGTATAAGGAAGGCATTTTTTTTGTATGAGAGTAGTGACTGCTTAGAGAGGTCATAGAAGCTCCATCCATGTCAAGTTTTAAGGTTGGGCCAGATGGGACTTTGAGTCTTGTGGTGGGATGGTTGAACTAGATGACTTTTAAAGGTCCTAGCCCACCCAAAGCATTCTCTGATTCTGTAGAGGTGTTTTAATGCTCATCCACTGCTTGCTTTGTTGTCAGTCAGCACGTGCCTTCTCGAGTGTTTCACACCGAACTTGCTGTCAGGGAGGTGCAGTTAAATCTGTGGCTGTTGGCTGGTTACTAATGCCCTGGCTGCTAAAGTGTTCTCAGCTCTGAAATTCAAAGCTGGGGCACCAGCCTTGGTTGGTTCAGGCTGAGCTGTTAGTGTTGTTGGCAGAGGATTCTTGTTTTGGGGAACTGATACGGGCTGGAAAGGACTTCAGCATCTGGATCAACTCTTGCCTGGTTTTGCGTGTGGTTACAGAAACAGCTGTGCCACATGACAGCGTAACAGAATGTGCCAGGACCAGTGTGGACCATCAGAAGTGTTTAAAACTTTGGTTAAAGATGTGAAAGTTGGCAGTAAATCTGAGCACTAAATACTCGGACTTGTTACTGGATATCCCCCTGGAGGGATGTAAGGAGGAAAAAAACCCAGCTCAAACAAAAGAGACCCCAAACACCACCAAAGCAAAGAGGTGCTGGGTGTTCATGCTAAGGATGTTTAACAAAATTTGTCTTATTGTTTGGTTGCCTAATGACCCAGAGGAGCCTTAAACTTCTTTTTCACATAGTTTGGCTCGCACAGGCAGGTGTCAGGCCATACAGGCTGTATATTAGTCGCTACCCAAATGGGGACTGAGCTGCAGCAGCAGCATTCCAATTTAGCTTAAAGCTGTCTTGAAGTTGCAGCCCTTTAAAAATTTGAGATTACATTGGCTTTTCTAGCACTCTTCAGTAATTACTTGTGGGTGTATTTGGACTGTTAGACTGCCTTATTTGCATTGTAAACGAGCTGCTTAAAGATGATTTTAATTGGAGTGGTTTGCTTTGCGTTTGGGGTGAAGTGGGGCATAGAATCACCCACTGGGGGTCAGTCGATGGTTCATATGCCAGGAAAGGGGTGTCCTATGAAGGCAGGCACAAGGAATTGGAGCTGTTCAGCCTGGAGAAGAGAGGGTTCCAAGCGGATCTTGTAGCAGCTTTCCAGTACCTGAACAGGGCTGCAGGAAAGCTGGAGAGGGAGTTCTTTGTGAAGGACTCTAGTGGATAAGACAAAGGGGAATCGTTTCAAGCTAATAGGGAGGCGATTTAGATTAATTAGATCTTACAAAGAAATTCCTCAGTCTGAGGGTGCTGAGGCACTGAGACGTGTTGCCTAGACAAGTTGTGTTGCAGGCCAGGTTAGATGGGGCTTTGGGCAGCCTGGTCTAGTGAGAGATGTCCTTGCCCATGGCACGGTGTTGGAACTGGGTATCTCTGGGGTTCTTTCTAACCTAAACCATTCTATGAATCTGTGAAAGCTGATGTGTAGGATGCATCTGGTTCTGTAGGGAATGAACATTCCTGAGTTGTAGCAAGATGTTAGTGTCAGGCTAGAGAGTTTCTTGATAGCTGCTTACAGACTTTACAATAAACTGCAGTTTTCATCATCAAACTTTTAAGTGAAGTAATAAAAAGTTACTTCCTGTAATAAGGAAGGATAAGAGCTCTTGAAAGTAGTTGGATTACTGACTTAAATGATGTTCCATTCAAAGAACTGTCAGGGTCAGGAACTACTCATTAGAGTAGCACAGCCTGACACAACATCACAATGTGTTCAGTTTAGAATTTTGCCTGATTATTTTGTGTGATTGTTGACATCCAGCTCACAACTTGAAGTCAACCTGACAGCTGTAGGCCAGGATTCAGATTGTAGGTAAAGCTTCCACAATATTCCAGATGTGGTCTCACCAGGACAGAGTAGAGGGGAAGGAGAACCTCCCTCAGTCTACTAACCAACTCCCTTCTGATCCACCCCAGGATGCTGTTTGCCTTGGCCACAAGGGCAAATTGCCAGCTCATGGTCATCCTGCTTTTTTTTTTTTTGGTAGCTTTTCATTTACAAGCACTGGTGGTGACATTGCTTGTGTAGTTGCAGTGTTTCTCCTTGATACCAGCATTTTTCGAAAGCAAGCTACCTCATTTTGCGAGTTCTTGGGGGGAAAAAACCACCTGATTTTGGAAAACTTGTGGCTACGTCTTGCAGAGACTACAAGTTGATATTTGTGAGGAAATACTTGCAGCAATTACTCTGCACTTTGTTAATCACGCAAGAGAAGTTTATTTTCATGCCATACCTGACGATACAGGGCATTAAAACCTTTTTAAGAGTATTTGTGGTGAAAAATGTAGGCAAAAAGTTACCTTTTTTGGGGGTCTTTTGCTACCTGTTCTCTGTGTTTTGTAATACAGCTCAAGTCTGTCTTGTTACTAGGGATCTGCATAAGTAGGAATAGCAAATGGTTGAGGTTTGAGTCAGACCTGAGGTACAGTCTTGGCATAGTCTCGTTTCTTCTTTGCTCCCATCTGTTCAGGTATATTTAAAACTTTATTAAACACTTCATGTGCTGGCGTCCTTGTGAAGAAAGAAAATAGACAGAATAAACCTGGGAAACTTTAAAAATCAGTGAACTGAGTTAGTTCTTTGCAGCACAGCTGAGATGTAAGGAAATCATCCTGGAGGTG
The DNA here is from genome assembly GCA_028565055.1 of Phoeniculus purpureus. NCBI lineage: Eukaryota > Metazoa > Chordata > Aves > Bucerotiformes > Phoeniculidae > Phoeniculus > Phoeniculus purpureus. Next base: position 3,043 of record JAOXOE010030010.1, on the reverse strand, counting down.
CTGGAGCAGGTGCAGAGGAGGGCAGCTAAGCTGGTGAAGAGCCTAGAGAGTAACCTTTACAAGGAAAGATTGAAAGAGCTGGGGCTCTTTAGTTTGAAGATGAGGAAGCTGAGAGGAGACCTCATCACTCTCTACAACTGCCTGAAAGGATGTTGTGGAGATGTTGGTGCTGGTCTCTTCTCACAAGCAATTAGTGATGGAACAAGAGGGAATGGGTTCAAGTTACAACAGGGTAGGTCTAGACTTGAGTTAGGAAAAAAGCTTTCACAGAAAGGGTGACAGGCACTGGAATGGGCTCCCCAGGGACGTGGTTGAGTTGCCATCCCTGCATGTGTTTAAAGATGGTTTGGATGAGGTGTTGTGGGATGTGGTTTAGGGGTGAGCTTGTAAGGTGGGGTAGATGTTTGGACTCGATGTTCCCAGGGGTCTTTTCCAAATGGAGTGATTCTGTGAAATCTAACTTGTATTTATTCAGCCCCAAAGGAAAAACACAATAGGTAGAAGGGACTATTGGATTTATAATACTGCATTGGTAATAACTATACAAGTTTTTTTGTAAGAAGAACTCTTTCACTCCAATTGAACGTTACCTCCGTTGCAGTTCAAATGCTGTTACATAATGGCATTTGGCTCTAAGGCTATAACATATGAAGGAATTAAAAGGTGGCCACCTCATCTAGGATTAATCTCGTTCACAGCTTTCCTGTTTAGTTGTGTGTGTCTCCCACCTTCCCCCAGTTAATGAACAAGTAGGCTTGAGTAACGTTATAAATGCGTAGAAGAATATTGGAGCTTTATTTCTTTGGGCCTCTTTGCTGTATGTGGATTTTAACGGCTGTCCTCAAACAGGAGATAACTACACTAGTTGATTCTCTCCATTTTGAAAATGCTACCAAGTCTGGGAAATCTAAAGACAGTTACAAAACCTGAGGAATAAATATAGGCTTGAACTTTGAACGTTTTCAGTCTCTTATGAGTGATCACATGTTAATACAGTCTGTGGATGCCTGAATTTGTGCTTAGTATCGCTGCTGTGCACGTAGATAATTTGTAGATTATTAGTGTAAGATTTTAATTACATCGTGAGCCTCTTTTCTTTGCCCTGGTGAGACTGCATCTGGAGTATTGTGTCCAGTTCTGGGCCCCTCAGTTCAAGAAGGACACAGAACTGCTGGAGAGAGTCCAGCACCGAGCAACAAAGATGATGAAGGGAGTGAAACACCTCTCTTACAACTAAAAGCTGAGGAAGCTCGGTCTCTTCAGGTTGGAGAAAAGGAGACTGAGAGGTTACATCATTAATTTTTATAAATATGTGAAGGATGGGTGACAGGAGGATGGAGGTAGACTCTTCTCAGTGTCATCTAGTGATAGGACAAGGGGCAATGGGTGTAAGCTGGAACATAGGAGGTTCCATATCAATATGAAATGGAACTTCTTCATGATGAGGATGACAGAGCACTGGAATGGGCTGCCCAGGGAGGTTGTGGAGTCTCCTACACTGAAGACATTTAAAACCCGCCTGGATATGTTCGTGTGCCACTAGGTGATCCTGCTGTGTCAGGGGGATTGGACTAGATGATCTTTCGAGGTCCCTTCTAGTTCCTGGTGTTCTGTGATTCATTAGTACGTGCTGGGCATGGTGCATGGCCATAAACCAACCATCATATTGACTGTCACACAATTGTCTTCCTTGGTTTAAGATCCATCAGATGCATTCCAGTCAGCTTGATGTCCTGACATGGTTGTGCACTTTGGTTGTCATAGTTCCCTCTTCTAAACTGGAGCTCGATTGTTGCATCTTTCCTACTTTTTAACCCAAGTCTGACTTAAGACTTTAAACCAAGTTCTTTAAGGGAAGTGTTGGTCCCTTCAAGAATCATAGAATCATTAGGTATTGCAAGGGACCTCGAAAGATCATCTAGTCCAATCCCCCTGACACAGCAGGATCACCTAAACCAAGTTGCACAGGAACATGTCCCTGCGGTTTTTAAACTTCTCCAGAGAAGGAGACTCCACAATCCTCCTTGGCAGCCCATTCCAGTGCTTTGTTACCCTCACTGTGAAGAAGTTCCTTCTGATATTGATACAGAACCTCCTATGTTCCAGCTTGCACCCATTGCCCCTTGTCCTATCACCAGATGACAACCCAGTGCTTACAAACTAGAAAAGCGTCCTGGAAAGTAGCTTGGCAGAAAAGGCTCTAGGGATGGTGGTGGGCACCAGATTGAACATGAACCAACAATGAGGCTGCCACCATTGCTGCGGATGGTGGTGATGGTATCCTCAGCTGCATTAGACGAAGTATTTGCAGGAGGTTCAGGGAGATGATCCTTCCCCTCCCTCTAGTCAGTGCTGTTAAGTCCAAACCTGCTGTGCCATCCTCAATTCTTGGCTCCCTAGGATGAGAGAGACAGGGATGTACTGTAGAGAGGCTATGAAGATAATTAAAGCTTTAGAGCATCTCTCCTATGAGGAAAGTCTGAGGAGCCTGGGACTGCGTATTTTAGAGAAAACTGAACACATAGTTGCCTAGAAAAGCCAAACATCCTCAAACAGCAGCATGATCAAGTGTGCAACTTCTCACAAATTTCATTAGCAAGTAAGTAGTGAGTGGCCTGAACTTCCTTTACCTTTCCCTTAGCTGTGTTTGGCTTGTGTGCTTTGTATTTGTTTCCATGGCTATCAGGCAGGTCTATTGCTCCTTTTAAGCGTGATTTGTGATTTTATTAAATGCATTTTGGAGTTAACTGTGTTGGGATGGTTCTGCCTGCCAATAGGAAACCAGGACAGAATTTTCAATGCTCTTCAGCCCTGCATAATCTAAATAAATTCATGAATGCACAAAAAATGGTTCTACCTTGTTCCTCTCACTCAGCAACATGTGTTGGCTCAAAGAGCTTGGATTTGCTTTAATCGCCTTTTCCTCTCCAGTAACTCCTTAGAAGTCAGCAGTCTCCTCCTGATAACTCTACAACTTCCACCAATTGTAATTACCTCACAATTTGTTTCTTTTTATTAAACTTTTGGATTTGGGATATTTTAT
>JAOXOE010030009.1:0-13628 GCA_028565055.1 Phoeniculus purpureus | reverse complement strand
AGCAGAGCCTGGCTCCATCCTCCTGACACCCACCCTTCCCATACTGATCAACATTCATGGGGTCACCCCTCAGTCTCTTTTTTTCCAACCTATTGGCTTCAATTCAGCCCTCAAAGGGGTAGTTTGGTCAAGTTCAGGTCACAGAGCTCCTCAGAACAAGTCTCCTTTACAGTCCAAACCGCTGCTGGCGTTGGGAAGCCTTTGGCAAAGCCCAGAGGTTCAGCCCCACTGCCTTCAGATCCCAGCTGCGGAGACCTGCAGATCTTAGCCTGCCTCACATTGAACAGAAGGAAATGTGTGTGAAGGCACATTGGGGGCTGGAGACCCGACACTTTTCCACACAATCAGCTTGTTTGCCTCATTTATCCTCACAAAGTCATTGGAAATGTTCCTTGTGAGGGTCATCACGTAGGCAAGGCTCTGCTTCTTCATATCTGACCAGTGCTGGCATGGAAGGTGCAAGTGGGAGGCTATAAACCAGTGAGGATACTCCACTGGAATCATTCTGGAGATGGGTGCTACAACATGAGAAAGGTCCCTCTAGCTTCATAGTATCCTCATAGTATCCTGACCCTGAAGATTGGATCAATGGGCATAGTAGAGGGAGAAGAGGAAAGGAGAAGCAGACAAGGGACATTTTCCAGTCAGAGCCAACTGCAGTGAGTTGGTTTGGTCCCACGCAGAGGATTGTGGACCCAGATATGAGAGAGAGAAGCTCATTAATAACAAATAAATCCCTACTCCTGGGTCTGGATCAAGGTGCAGTTCTTATCGATCTGTTGTCCTCCCTCTCTTCGTTAGGTGGAACCAGCTGGATTTGGCCATCGTTCTCCTGTCGATCGTGGGAATCACGCTGGAGGAAATCGAGATGAACGCGGCACTGCCCATCAACCCCACGATCATCCGCATCATGAGGGTGCTGAGAATAGCAAGAGGTACGAGCTGCTCCGCAGGTCTCCAGCCATCCCTCCACGTGTGGTTTGGCCATTGGTTCTTCTGCTGGTTCAGTGTGACCTGGGGGCAGTTAGGAGATGAGATCCAGCTGCGTGGGGGGTTCTAGTGGCCTCTTAGATCGGTCTCTAATTCCAACTGGGGTCATAGGTCCGTTGTGCCGATACCAGGTGAGAGCAGGAAGCGGTGTAGAAAGGGCAATCAAAGCTCGAGATGATGCTCTGCACTGAAGAAGCACCTCCCCATCACTCCCAGTTCCCTGCTAGGGCTCACTGGAGTTCTTTTGGCTTTTGGGTTGCTTTACAGATGCTCTTCACACTACTTGGTGCAGGAAGCAGTCAGGGTGATCGGGTGTTTGGTGAGCTCTGCTGGAACGCGGAGCTTGCCGTCCATCTGAACAGATGCAAGAGACGTATAAACCCTCCCCACCAGATCTGAGACTGGGTTGTCTTGATGGGTTTTGCTTTAAATGTTTCTGAGCCCCGCTGACCGGGTTCCGATTCTCCTTGTAGTGTTGAAGCTGCTTAAAATGGCCACGGGGATGCGAGCTCTGCTGGACACGGTGGTACAAGCGCTCCCCCAGGTAAGCCCCCACGCTTCACCCGTTGCCCAGTTTGCTCCCCTTGGTGGGCAGTGGGGACAGCTCTGTGTTTGGTGGCCACTAGAAGCCATTTGAGGAGGAGATCGGCTTCTGCTGCTGCCACCAGTGCCTTGGTGGCGGTTTGGCATTGGCACACCCTGCTCATGGAGTGTGTGTTGGGTGGGAGAAGTAGGATGATGGAAGAGGAGTTAACTGAGAGCCAGAGCTCTTAGGAAACACAAGTTTCACTGCCAAGCTGAGGAAACACAAGGACAAGCCATTGGTGAAAGCTGGAAGCACCTTCCCATGTGAGACAGGAGCGACAGCTCTTGACATCTATGGACAGAGGAGATGCAGAGCCCAACAGAGGAGAAGCTTCTGAGTATTAAAAGCTTGAGGTGAGGTCTCAAACCACCATGTTCTCCTAAGCTGCAAGAGGAACATCCATGCTGCCAGTTGGAATGATGGTAGAGAGAAGTCTTTGAGGGTTCAGGTCCTGGGACCAATTTGTGATGGATCTGCTTAATTGAAAAAAGAAGGCAAGAAGCCCTTTGCCAACTTGCAACTCCCTCAGAAAGATCTAAAGAAGGATTCCAAGATGTTTAGGGTTCCTTTGGTTTTAAAATCTTATTTAAGTCTAATTTAAGCCTTACTTAAGGCTTATTTAAAGTCTTCTTTGAGTCTCATTTAAGCTGTGTTGTGCTAGCCTGTGGGTTTGATGGTCTCCATCCTGATCTCTCAGTCTTACACATTCCAATTTCATGTGTCACCAGGATCTTGTATCCCACCAGATACAGGATTTACTGGGATTGTTGATTAGAAATATTTGCTGCCATGCTTTACCCAGGAGTAAGCACCACCATGAGGTGCTGGGCTGTCAAGAATGAGACTGAGAAACTTCTTCTCTGAGTTGGCCATCGAGAAGCAGCAGCTTCAAGATGTACAAGCATGGCCAGAGCAGCCCTTAGTTGTCAATCCCTCCAAAACATCCCACAGCTCCATCGCTGGAAGGAGCTTTGCGCTGCTGGAGACACAGGGACATGGTAGAACCTGTGGTAGGAAATCATGTCTTGAGTAGCCTCAGGTGTCTGCAGAGTCATTGGATGTAGGATCCAATGTAGGGTCTCCCAGGCAGGGTGGGGACACATCTGCACCAGGAGGCGACAGCTCTTCCAGAGTAGGATAGTCCCTGTGAGAACCAGAGAGTCACAGAACATTAGGCACAGGCCAGAGGTTGAACCTTGGTGGGGCAGCATTTAGCTCCTGTGGTTTCCAGCAGCTGCGGTGATGTCTGCAGGAGTAAAGCAGAAACAACCTCCCCAGGCCATGCAGGACAGCAGGAGATGGCTTTTGCTGAGTGTGTGATGAGGAGAGTCGCTTTTCTTGCTGCTGAGCGGGGTGATTCCAAGGCTTTTGCAATGGTAGATGACAGATCCAGCTGGGGTGTGCTCTGGTAGCACCTCACGCAGCTTCATGCTGCTCTTACAAGCAGGATGGAGGATGCTGCCTCTCGTCCCCGGGCACACAGATGTTTGTGCCAGCAGCACGTGATCACCACGATGCTGGAAAACGATGACCGATGAGGAATAACAGATACCAGTGTCTCCATCTTCTCTTGTTGGCTTCTTCCAAGTGTTTTGGGGCATCAAGAGTGTCTCCAAGATGTTCTTCATCCCTACTTCACTCCCTGCAGGCTACAGGCTCCTCTCAACACCGGAGCCACAGCAAATGATGGATCACCCCTGGCTGCCAGAGGAAGGGGTTATCTGCAGTTTTCTCTGCCCAGCCAAAGGCACCAGTCAGGGGGAGTTTGATGGATGAACAGAGCATGGGCTGATGTGTTCAGAGCTGCTAGAGCAGAACCACTTCTCAGAGCCTGCTTGGGTGACCAGGTGCCAAAGCTGAGGTTGCTGGCCAGAGCTGGATCTCTGTCCCTGATGGAGAGTCCAGCACAGGCATCCCAGCCTTTGGCTGCTGGAGGAAAGCGCCTGGATGGGCTCCCATTCCTCCCAGCAGCGTGATTCATGCAGGATTTTTTTCATGTCTGGTCTTAGAAGGTCTCTGAGTGCTTTAGAGACATCCATTACCTACCCACAAGGGTATTATGGATGGGTACGTCGAGTTACAGGAGAGGGATGACTCATGCAGGGTCACAGACACATCCAATCTGCCTTCTCTGCTACGTGGCAGCCGCTGGCCAACCTCACTGCCTCCACCTCAGCCCCTCTCTGTGCACTGGGTCCTTCTCCACTCAGTTCTTCACAGAACATTAGGGATTGGATGGGACCTCAAAAAGCCACAGCAGGATCCCCTACATCCAGTCACACAGGAACATGGCCGGGGGGGTTTGAAACCTCTCCAGAGAAGGAGACTCCACAACCCCCCCTGGGCAGCCCCTGCCAGGGCTCTGGCACCCTCACTGGCAAGAGGTTCCTTCTCACATTGATGTGGAACCTCCTCTGGTCCAGCTCACACCTGCTGCCCCTTGTCACATCACTGGGTGCCCCTGAGCAGAGCCTGGCTCCATCCTCCTGACACCCACCCTTCCCATATTGATCAACATCCACGGGATCACCCCTCAGTCTCCTCCAAGCTCAAGAGCCCCAGCTCCCCCAGCCTCTCCTCAGCAGGGAGATGCTCCACCCATTCCCCCTTGTCCTATCACACAAGACATCTTCAGCTGTATTTCCCCTCCAACCTCGGATGTCCTGACTCACATCCAAGTTGCATTTCCAAAGAGCCAGAAGTAAACCAAGTCAGGTGAACGAGAGCCACTTCTTTCCCTCTCAGCATGAAGGCTTCAGGTCTCGGGGCTCCTGCTGTGGCAGGGGGATTGGACTGGATGATCTTTCCAGGTCCCTTCCCACCCCTAATGCTCTGTGACTCTGAAGTCACTTTGCTCAGCACGCGGCGGCTGTTCACCTGCGATGTGTTGATTTCTTGCGTAAGTACCGCAGACAATCACTTCTCGTTGTTGTGAACTGCTCCACTGCCCAGGCCCCGTGGAGCTCCGCTCCTAGTGCCCACGTGGGACGCTCCCAGCGCTGCTCTGGATGCCCTGCACCTCATTCTGCTTGGTGGTCTCCTGGAGCACAACAGAAGGTGCATCCTCTCTCCTCTGGATGGACTGCAGCCCTCAGTGCATGCTGCTCTGCCGTGGTTCCTCCTCAGCATCACAGGAATCCTCTAGAGGATGGAATTCAAGTAGTTAAAGAAAATTCCCACGTCTGCTGCTTTCAGCCTGGGGTCCGAGAGTCCTGCTTTTGCCATTTGCGAGTCACTTAACTGCTAATTCTTATCCTGGCCAGAGCATCCTCTCTCCTGATTAGGTTTGCAGACGCTTACAGTCAGGAGCCATCCCCGCGGCTCCACATGTTATATTCAGCCCTTAGCCGGGGGGTTGTGGAGTCTCCCTCTCTGGAGACGTTCCAGACCCACCTGGCCATGTTCCTGTGTGACTGGATCTCGGGGATCCTGCTGTGGCAGGGGGCTTGGGCTGGATGATCTTAGGAGGTCTCTTCCAGTCCCTAATGTCCTGTGATTCTATGATTGAGGCTGGATCTTAAAACCAAGTTCTTTAGTCTGAGAGTGGCTGATGGCTGGACTGGGCTGCCTGGGGAGGTGCTGGGGGCCCCATCCCTGGAGTCATTTCAGGTCAGGCTTGATGAGGGTCTGAGCAACCTGACCTAGGCAGAGCTGTCCCTGTGTAGGGAGGTTGGACTAGATGACCTCTAGTGGTCCCTTCCAGCCTAGAATGTCCTATGATCCCATGATTTATTGATAGATCAATTTATTTATTGATCACAGAATCATTAGGAACTGGAAGGGACCTTCCCTGAAGGAGTACCCTGGTTTAGTTTCCCTGCAGCCAGGCAGTCGCATCCCCTCCTAAGGCTGCTGATCTTACTGACAGAACACTGCAGAGCACGAGCGCTTCACGCCGCTGTCATCATTGTGACCCGGTTCGGTATCTGCTGGTGGCTAGCGCTGGCCCCCAAAACTCTGCCGCAAAGGGCTACTTCACACAGCACAACACCAGAGAACTGACAGGAGGAAACAATTACGTGGGAACCGTTGACTCGAGCATTCCCAGATGGTGCCTTTATACTGGGAATAAGCTGTAAGGGAGCCAAGCTGGAAGTCTGTGGGGTTTCCACCACTGTTAAAGGGACACTGCCCTTTAATCTGGGGCCTTCCAGCCGCAAGGGGAGGCTGCAGAACTGAAGGTGAATTATAAAATAGGAATTAAATCTGAGCTCATTAATTTTAATCATTTCAATCCTACTGTGGTAGGGGATTGGTCCGGATGGTCTTTCGAGGTCCCTTCCAATCCCTAATGACTGGATCTAGGGGATCCTGCTGTGGCAGGGTGATCGGTCTGGATGATCTTTTGAGGTCCCTTCCAATCCCTAATTACTGGATCTAGGGGATCCTGCTGTGGCAGGGGGATTGGACCGGATGCTCTTTTGGGGTCCCTTCCCATCCCTAATGTTCTGTGATTCAGCGCAGAGCTTGAGCGGGCTTGTTCTAGGTTTTGGGTTCCTGAGCACAGCGTGAAGTGCTGATATACAGGATGCTTTTATTTCTCAGAATACCTGCTGACGACAAGACACCCAGACTAAGGTGCAGGCACTCACACATCTAACTGGTCCAACGTGTGCGCACTTCAGAGCTCAGGCCTTGAGAGCCTGGAACACCCTTCCCACAGCGGGATGCTAGGGAACCCACTGTCTGCCCAGATGCAGGATTAGACACTGTAGTGATCTCCTACCCCCCAGCGTTGACTTCCTAATAGCTCATCAGCCTCCTCCCAAGCCCATAGTGTTCTCCAGCGTGCAGGGAGACCTCGCTAAGTAGCACTCGGAGCTGTTGGAGCTCGGCGCGGCCTGCAGCAGATGGCTCTTAAGCTCACAAGCTCCAGAGATTTGGTGCTGCAGACGGTCCCCCAGTGCTCTAAGAAAATTAACAATTTCTTTAACCAGCTCTGTCAGACGCAATCCTCTTTGCCTCCTGCTGCCTCTGCCTCATGGAGGACTGCTCGCGCTTCCATTCGCTGGCTACGGATTAGTGATGAAGGGAAGAAAATAAGCGGAGTCACAAGCCACAGGGCCAGTGGGTGCACTGGACGAGCCTGTGAGTGTAACTGGCATCACAAAGCACCGAGCACGCTTGTGGGGACAGTTCAAACCCGCTTGGATGTGTTCCTGTGCGACTGGATCTAGGGCATTGGACTGGATGATCTTTCGAGGTCCCTTCCAGTCCCTGATGTTCCTGTGCGACTTGGTCTAGGGGATCCTGCTCCACATCTGCAGCACCTGGGGGGCTCCGGCCATTCGAGGAAAAAGTTCCGTGCCGGCAGCCAGAGCGAAGGACCAGGAGGACGGGGACTGCGGTTCAGTGCAATTATAATAACGTAGAACTTGAGGTTGTTCTCTTGAAATCTCCGAAGCCGAACATCCCCACTTCCTTATAAATTATTCACACGCCTTTGCTTTGCTTCACGACAAGTAACTTGGCTTCGTCTTCAGACGGGATTTTCAAACTGAAAGGAAGAAAGTGGTGACCCAGTTACGCCTGACAGGCAAGATGTGACGAGAACCAAAACTGGAAATCGATAAAATAACCCTAGTGTGAGCAATAAGAGAAGGTGTCCCCCTCCAAAACACACACCCCTCCTTTACCATCTCAGCTTAAAACTGGCAAAGGCCTTTCAGTTAATAAAGAAGTAAATAGATGCAGAGCGTCGACTTCTGATAGAGGGTTCAGATGGCAACTCAGCACCTTTACACACCGTGCGCGTGATGGCCTCCGGGGTGGAAGTGCCTGAGAACGAGGTCTGGAGCTGGATCTGCCCACTCAGACTTCCCGCTAGGATTAAGGAGTTCGTTGGTAGCTGAAGGGCTTCAACAATCAGTGGTAAATAGGACTTGGTGAGAGAGATAAAATGGGAAAACATTTGTTTTCTTCCACTGCTCTATAGTCAGCTATTCTACAGTGGCATTACAGTTACTGCGTCCTGTAGAATAGCCCATGCGTTGCACATTAGATGTAATAGCTACACAAACAGAAGTACAGCACAGCCATACTATAATACAGTATGGTTAGTCTACAAATAAATCATATAGTACATAAATTGTATCTATCATAGTGAAATATCAGGTAATAAATGCGTATAATTAATTATATATTTATTAATTAATACATTTGGTTAGCTATAAATAAATTGTGATACTTTGTAAAGCTTTATAAATGAATTAATATAGTACATTGTTTATAATATGTTGTAGTTATTTTATACGTATATTTGTAGTTACATTATTATAGTTATTGCCATTCTTCAACTATTCTAAAAGGAAATGAACCCCACAATGTTTGTAGGGCTAACTGCGTTTGCTCTTCTAAGGATGGAGCCCGGCTCTGCTCAGGGCCATCTCATGACAGGACAAGGGACAGTGGGTGTGAGCTGGAACAGAGGAGGTTCCACATCAACATGACAAACAAACATCTAGATCTTGAAAGGAAAAGTCAACAGTTGAGCACCTGACTTTCTCTCTTCTCCTGTTCTTTGGGTCTACAGCCGCCTTCCAGTCCTTTGCATGGACAAGTGACATCATGTGTGAAGACAGCACATGCGCTGGTCACTGTGTCTGATCACACAATCACAGAACATTAGTGGTTGGAAGGGACCTCGTAAGATCACCCAGTCCAATCCCCCTGCCACAGCAGGATCCCCTAGATCCAGTCGCACAGGACCACATCCAGGTGGGTTTGAAATGTCTCCAGAGAAACAGACTCCACAACCCCCTTGGCCAGCCCCTTCCAGGGCTCCGTCATCCTCCCCATGAAGAAGATCCACAGCGGGCTCCCCTAGCTCCAGTTTGCAGTGGATGCATCAGTACCTGTCCCTTTACACACATTTATTGTTCTGATCTGGTGGCCTCACGTTCTGTTGTTTCCTATTTCCTTGCAAGAGCGATTCCAGTAGAGATTTGCAGAAGAGCCGACTGTGCAGAGCCCTCCGCGCCGATGCCTGGCTCCCCCTGAAAACAGCCCCGCAGCCTGGCGGGGATCTGAAGGGAAGTGTTAAAGCAACCTGACAGAAATCCCCTGCAGTGCTTAAGGAAAAAACCGCCAGCTCTCCCTCCTCCCAGCTAAACCCCAAAACAAGGTCAATGCACTAACAGGCTCTGGGAGTAATTTTTGATAAACAAACCTCCTGGGGAATTGGTGCAGCGAGTGCCACCGGCCAGTCTCTAAAGTGAAGGCTGCTGTGAGTGTGGAAGCATCTCCTTTACACATCAGGGAGGGCAGGCGTCGGTTGGTGCGGGGGTTCGTGCGGCACAAGGGAGCAGTAGAGCTGATGCTGAGACATCAAGGCTTTGGTGGCTCCTCTGCTGAGCATGTGCAGCCTTATCACAGACCGTTAGCGATTGGAAGGGACCTCAAAGGATCATCCAGTCCATTGACTTGAGTACAGTTGCTAACCCCGGCAGCAGGACGTCGCTTTGTCACACTGCACGTCTGTGTGCAGTGGAGATGTGATTTGCCCAGGTGGCCAGTGAGGCCAGTGGCATCCTGGCCTGGAATAGAAACTGTGTGTCCAGCGGGAGTAGGGAGAGGATTGTCCCCCTGGACTCAGCACTGGGGAGGCTGCACCTTGAGTACTGGGTCAGTTTGGGGCACCTCAGGACAAGGGAGACATCGAGGGGCTGGAGTGAGGGCAGAGGAGGGCAGCAAAGCTGGGGAAGGGCCTGGAGAATCAATCTGATGGAGAGAGTTGGGGCTGGTTAGGTTGAGAAGGAGGAGGCTGAGGGGAGCCCTCATCGCGCTCTACAGCTGTCTGAAAGGACACTGCAGAGATGTTGGTGCTGGGCTCTTCTCACAGGTCATTAGCAATGGAAGGAGAGGGAAGGGCTTCAAGCTCCACCAGGGGAGGGTCAGACTGGCCATCAGGAAGAAATTCTTCCCAGAGGGAGTGGTCAGGGGCTGGGCTGGCCTGCCCAGGGTAGGGGCTGAGTCCTCATCCCTGGACAAGTTTAAAAGTCACTTAGCTGTGGTGTTGGGGGATCTGGTTTGGAGGTGACCTTGTAGAGAAGGGTGGATGGGTGGACTCAATCCCAGGGGTCTCTTCCAACCTGAATGACACTGCGATTCATCTCACAAAGGTCATTCAACTCCTCCATCTCTCAGTTACTTCATCACTAAACTGGTGAGAACTGCTCTGGCCCGAGGTGCCAGGATCAGTTGCCATCAGCTGCAAAACTCACCCCGAAGTGAACACCAAAGTGCAAAGCGGTGTTATTATTATTAGCAGTCCGCTCCAGCTCCGTTTGCCTCGCTCAGGCGGGCTCGTTGGTACGTGCAGCTCGACAGCTCCTAATGTTATCTCGATGCACAAAGCCCTTTTTGTGGGAGCTTGGACTCAGAGTCAAATGCCAGCTAGAATTTTTTCCTCGGAAACTCACTGGAGCTTGGCTTACAAAATCTGAAAATTAAATCAACCAAAATAGGTCAAACACATCCCTCTCTGTCCTTAGGTGTCCTCTTGTCCTCTTTTCAAAGTGCAGCAGATACTTGTTGTTTTCTTTTGCCATAAAGTTTAGGGTCTGCTGGGTTTCTCCATCGGCTTCGGGAGCAGGACCATGGTCACACCTGCGTCTGCACATGGTCCTTCCCCATTAAAGACAGTTCAAGGAGATCTGCTCATTGGTTAGTCGCCCAGAAGTAATCACAGAACATTAGAGATTAGAAGGGGCCTCGAAAGATCATCCAGTCCAGTCCCCCTGCCACAGCAGGATCCCCTAGAGCCAGTCACAGAATCACAGAACATGGGGATTGGAAGGGACCTCGAAAGATCATCGGCTAAACCAGACCCCCCCAACACCACATGTAAGTGTCTTTTAAACTCACCCAGGGATGGTGATTCCACCGTGTTCAAACATAGTCCTCATGGTTATTCTCAGCCTGGATTATCCTTTCTACTCACTCGTGCGTCGAGTAGGTGAAGGTGCTTCTCAAACTGCTGCTTAGTTCAGTACGAAACGTCTTGTACTTGGTTTGTCATCACAGTCATCATGCAAGGAGTAAGTGTCTTCATAGCTGAGGTGGGACCCCGCCCGTGCCGGTCATCAGCCAGCTTGCTAGCTACAGCATCACGCTTTGCAGCTCAGTCCTGCTTAGTCTGGAGTCGAACTTCCGCGGAGTATCTCTGGCAGGGCTGAAAGCAGCCGATGCCAGGGAACGAGATCTTCTTGGGTCTGTGATGCAGATGAATTTCTAACGCGCTCTGAGGGTGACGCATCGACCTCGATGCTCCAAAGCACTGCCGCTGCTGCTGCTGCTGCTTGGTGTTAGCAGAGGTGCCTGACCTACACTCCTGCCCTTTGCAGGGCCTTGCTGCTTGCTGCCCTGTGGGAAGAGCCCGGCAGCATCCAAGTACCAAGTTCCCAAGTACCAGATTGGGAGGAGACCGACCTGTTGCAGGGCAGCGGAGCAGGAAGGGACCTGGGGCTGCTGGTGGCCAGCAGGATGGCCGGCAGCCAGAAGTGTCGCCCTCTTGTGGCCAAGAGGGCCAACAGCATCCTGGGATGGATCAGAATGGGGGTGGCTAGCAGATCGAGAGAGGTTCTCCTCCCCCTCTACTCTTCCATGCTGAGACCACAGCTGGAATCTTGTGTCCAGTTCTGGGCCCCTCAGCTCCAGAAGGACACAGAGCTGCTGCAGAGAGCCCAGCACAGAGCCACAGGGATGCTGAAGGGAGGGGAGCATCTCCCTGCTGAGGAAAGGCTGAGGGAGCTGGGGCTCTTGAGCTGGAAAACTGGAACCTGAGGGGTGACCCCATGAATGTTGATCAATATGGGAAGGGTGGGTGGCATGAGGATGGAGCCAGGCTCTGCTCAGTGGCATCTCTTGATAGGACAAGGGGCAGTGGGCGTGAGCTGGAACAGAGGAGGTTCCACATCAGTGTGGGAAGGACCTTCTTCCCGGTGAGGGTGACAGAGCCCTGGAAGGGGCTGCCCAGGGGGGCTGTGGAGTCTCCTCTTCTGGAGACGTTTAAGGCCCTCCTGGACATGTTCCTGTGTGACTGTGCAAGGCTGATTCTCTGTTAAAGATCTCATCCTCTGCTCAGAACATGTGTTTGACTGGACATGCTCCTGTGCGACTGGATCCAGGGGATCCTGCTCTGGCAGGGGGATTGGACTGGATGATCTTTCAAGGTCCTTTCCAGTCCCTAATGTTCTGTGATGCTGAGTGGAATATTCACTGTATTTGACCAGCACTTCTCTTCACACTTGAGTTTGTTGGCCATAAAACATCTACCAGCGAGGATCCAGGTGCTGTCGCTGACTGCCAGGCTAGACAGGACTAGGCAGGAGCCTGAGCGCTGCATTTATTGGCTGAGCTGTTTATCCTTTAGGCGAAGGTCACTTGCATTAACCCAGCCACTTCCTATGTTTATTTTAAAAGGAAAAATAAAGCACACGCCTAGTGATGCTGAATTTTAATTGATGCCATGTGTGGTGGCCAGTGGTTATTCCGACTGGCTCTGTAAGGCTTTGATAAGAGGTTTAAGTGACTGTGTTTCTGTGACTCACGTAAGATACCTGCAGCAGGGCTGCAGCACCCCCAGTGCCCTCTGCAATGGCAGCCTTGTGAGTGCCACTGGGACAGTGTAAAGCCAGCTGGCGCAGCCCTTTCGACGTGGTCTTGGCACTGCGAGGGGACATGGAGCCAACAAAGGCAAGAAAGGGTGACCGGCTCACATCATGGTGAGGGAGGGCTCTGCAGAGCCTAGGAGGATGGAGCCCTGGATAGAAGAGCGTTGAAGAGAGGGAAGGGGATGTGTTAGGTCAGCACTGTTAGGAAACTAAGGTGAAAAACAGGGTGACACAGACGTCCTTCCTTTGTCTGGAGCAGTGGAAGGGGCTGCCCAGGGAGGTTGTGGAGTCTCCTTCTCTGGAGAAGTTTCAAACCCGCCTGGCCATGTTCCTGTGTGACTGGATCTAGGGGATCCTGCTGTGGCAGGGGGATTAGACTGGCTGATCTTTCGAGGTCGCTTCCGATCGCTGATGTTCTGGGATCCTGTGCTACTGTTCCCCGACCCTCATTCCTTCAGGTATTTGCTGTGGAGCAGGGTGTGCGGTTGTTACTGGTGGGGCTGGAACTGTTGCCTGAGGGGCTGTGCGTTGGCTGCAGCTTCTCGGCCCAGCCGTGCCCTTTGCACAGCGCTGGTGCTTATAACTCAAATGTTAAAAACGTCTGGTGGGGCTTGTGAGGCAGTCTGAGGCCTCAGTGTGCTCCTTGCACTGGGAAATCTTGAGAGCTACTGAGGTCAGTCCAACCCTTGCGTATTGACTTACGTGGCTTCCCCTCCCTCCTGCCAGCTCCTTGGTTACCAGCCTGGTAGAATCGGGCATTAGCCTGGTTAATGGGAAGGGGCAGCAAATACGAGAGAGGACGATGTGCTTTCCTCAATTCCCTCTTGGAAACTGACTGCTTTACACTGTAAATGTCTCAAGAAAAAGCTTTTCAGGGTCCAAAAGAAGCTTTGCTTTTGCAATGTAGGCACCTCCTGACAGAGGAGAGCAGATGAGGCTGTGTTTTCCCTAGAACTTCAGGGGTGAGTGGTGTGAAAGGATAGTGCCCTGCCAGAGCTGCCCAGGTGGCTTTGAGCTGGCTGTGCTCAGGGTCTGGGGTGGCAAGTTGGCTCGACTGAGCAGTGCGGTGCCATTGGGTTATGCAGCATGGTCCCGAGAGATTCTGCCCTCTCTGACCAGGGCTGGTGATGGAGAGCACAAGGAACAGATGGTGATGGAAGCCCTGGAGTAAAGGCTGAGAGAAAGGGAAAGCTCATGTGAAGGGGAAAATCCACTTTTCAGGAAAGGACCTGAGCAGTTCACAGAATCACAGAGCATTAGGGATTGGAAGGGACCTTGAAAGATCACCCATCCCATCCCCTGCCACAGCAGGATCCCCTAAGTCCAGTTGCACAGGAACATGGCCAGGAGGGTTTGAAACGTCTCCAGACAAGGAGACTCCACAACCCCCCTGGGCAGACCCTGCCAGGGCTCTGGCACCCTCACTGCCAACAAGGTCC
>JAOXOE010030008.1:0-13630 GCA_028565055.1 Phoeniculus purpureus | reverse complement strand
CTCCTGTTTCCTTAAGGGGAGAGATTTGCATCTGAAATTCTCATTCCTCCCTGTGTCTGTGGCTGGGCGCAGTCGTTCCCTGCAGGTGGGCACCTGGATGAGAGAGTCTGGGAAGATGTTAAACCCTGCAGTTGCCTGTTTCTACGACTCTCTCACCTGCTGGGTCTATGCTGGCCACACACACCAGTCTTTTGGTTCAGTAACAGCATGAACAGGGACATCAGCCCTGCTCCTTCCCTGCTCAGCTGGGTAACCAGGACAGAGCTCTGCTCTCGGAGACTACAGCGGCAGGGAGGGAGCTCGGAGGCAGCTGAACCTTTTGCTTTAAGCAAACCCAACCCTAAAGACAGATCTCTTTGCATCATGTCTTGTCCAGCCAAGTCTGAGGTAATTCCAGGAGAGGAGATTCCACAACCTCCCTGAGCTTTTTAGGAAAGACTAATTGCAGTTGCACAAATCCTTTCTGCTCGCCTCACTGTGGGAGTCTGCGGTTAGCTGACCTCTAAAGCCCTTCTCCAAGTTGCTGTTAGGTACCTAGGACTCTCAATGCTGGAGACAGAACCCCAGATAGCATTTCCTGCACCCTCCCACTTTCCCCACCTGCCAGCTCTGCCAGGGCTGATTCTGCAGAAGTGCTACCGGTGGCCAAGGGTCCTGCGCATTGCACAGCCTGACCCTCAGGTCAGGACAGCTCGCCATGGCCACAGCAGCTCTGGGCGAGCTGATGAGCTGCTGGAATCATAGAATCATCAAGTTTGGAAAAGACCTTCAAGATCACCAAGTCCAACCATCTGCCCTGCAACCCACCATCACTAACCCATCTCCTGAAACATCCTGTTTTGCCATTTGTTGAACCCCTCCATGGATGGTGCCTCCAGCTCCTCCCTGGGCAGCCTGTTCCAAGGCTTCTCTTTCTGGGGAGAACTTTTTCCTAAGACCCAATGTGAACCTCCCCTGGCACAACTTGACCCCATCTCCTCTTGTCCCACCGCTAGTCCCTAGGGGGAAGAGGCCAACCTCTGCCTCACTCCAACCTCCCTTCAAGTAGCTGTAGAGTAGATGATCTCTAAGGTCCCTTCTAACCTGAGCCATTCCATGATCTTTCCACCTTGAAAACTCACCTGTGTGAGTTGCGGTATTGGATGCATTTGGGGAGAGCTTCTCCTGTTTCTGCATTTACGATTTTTGTGGTCTCTGTGAATGGGAACAGCCTGGTTTGGGGTTTTCTTTGTGCTTCTGCTGTGAGTGGTTGCTGCTCCACCGCTGGTGTGAAAGAGGGCATTTCCCCTCACTTCTGTGTTGCTGCTGTAGGATTGCACCAACCCCTCTGCTGTAGCATCTCTTACTCAACTCCCACATTTTCTTCCCCTTCGCTGACTCTCGTATCTCTCTCTTCCAGGAAAAATCATCATCCAGATCCTGCCAGAAGTGGAGACTCTTGGTCTGGGCCCAGATGATGTTCCCAAGCTCATGGAGGAAGTCCGTGACTCCATGCTCACTGCCTTTCAGAGGGTATCAGCAATGGCAAACGGGGCTTCCCATTAGCCAACCCACCTTGCAGCTCCAGCAATGTGTTAGCAGCTGAGGTGGGGGGACATGGCACCCAGAAGAAGGGCTGGCAGCAGAGACAACCATCAATCGCAAGCCTGACAGGCTAGGAACAGGCCAAAGAGCCACCGAGGAAGAAACACTTCTACGTGGAGGTGCTGAGAGAGGTCGCAATGCTCCTTCCAGAGAACTGTGCACCCTGCATGGACAGACACCTGGTGGGTAGCTGGACATTGCATTTTGATCATAACCCTGAGAACTTCTCTCCGGCTGGTCCCCAGGCAGAGCTGGACCCTTCCTGTGATCGCTGCTCCATGCTTATCATCCTTTTTTTTTTAATCAAAAAACAACATGATGGAGGCTTTTACCCCAGGCTTGTGACCATCCTGCCTGGGAAAGTGGCTGTCTTGGGGTTCGAGGGCTGCTGCGCTCTCTTGAAAGGACACTCGGGTACAGGCACTGTCTCCTGCTTCTTTCCACATGGAGCTACTGTGAGATGGGAAAGCCAAGGCACCTTTGGGAGAGGGGAATGAAAGGTTCTACACGTGTCTGTGGGGGTTGGGGATTTCCTTCTTCTTCACCTTCATTTTAAGCAAAAGGCAAGGCTTCACTCTGAGTGGTTGGGCAGATCTTTCAAGTGTGAGGGGAACACGCCTGGGGGCTCTGAGGCAAACAGCAGAAATGTTTCATTCAGCATCCGCACCGTGCCCGGGTCACCTCTAGATTTTTAACCCAACCTGTCTATTTTCCAACTCAAATACACTCTGCGAGCTGCAGCCTTAGTTTCTGAATGCTTCTTCAGTCTGTCCTGTGTGTCAGAGAGTGACATCTTCCCACATTCTGCCCAGGGTCACCAAAACCTTTCCCCCTGCCCACGGTCTGGTGCCAAGGAGAGATGGAAACTTGATATTTGTGCGTTTGGTGTTTATTGACTTCATAGAGAGTGATCATCTTAGCCAGATGATTAATTTTTAGCCGTGTGGTTTACATCCCAGCCAGCACAGAGTTTGCCTTTTCATGTTGATAGGTCTAGCTAGAAGCCATAGACAAGAAATGCTTTGGACATATTTGATGTAGCAGAAGTGATGCCCAGTTTAGCTGAGGGCACAGAGTGTGTTTTATTACCGCCCAGCACACCCACACCCACACACGTGTTCACTGTAGGATTGTGGTGGGTTCAAGACCGCAATTGAAAACAAGGCAGTTAGGTCTCAGATAGAATTTGCCAGACCATGGATAGCTTAGGGAAAATGGAAGAGGGTTTATTAACTCTGCAGCTGTCTACAGAAAGAAGCAGCAGCTAAGCAAGTTGGTGCACACAAACCAGCAACTCCATCGCAAACACCGTCACGTGTTCTGAGAAAATCACAGTGGGAGGTCACTATCGTATTGGTCCTTGGGTTTTTTACCTTAGAGACCTGGGGAAAGAACATGTCAGTCAAGCAGAGAGGGACACAACCACCCTCTCTTCTATTCATTTGGAGAGACCCTCCAGGCCCCTTACGTGTTGCCCACCCTCATCTGCAGACACCGAACCCTCGGCCGTCCAGACTGGTGAACTCTGAAATTCTTCAGTGTAGCTTCTCCAGCAAAATGCTGATCAGACTGGCCTGATTCCTCAGCACCTGGAACATGCTTTCAAATGTACAGGAGACATGCTTTCAAAAAGAACCCAGTTTCTCTTCCTTGCCCAAGGTCTGAAGGCACTCAAGTCCTTCTGCTTCCTTCAGAACAGACAGTTCAGCTAAGCCCAAAGGAATTCTCAGATGCCTCTGCTAAGGCTCCTTCTCTCCTCAATCCTCGAGCATCCTCAGCTTTTCTCAGTGGCAGAAATGACAAACTGTGTCTATTCCTGCTGTTCAGTGGCTCAAGGATGGTGGCAACCAGTCGTGTGGCCCCGGCCATATGTGGAGCTCAGGATGGCAACTGACCGCATAGCCAGCGTCAGCAAGGGCCTCCCCCAGGCCGCAAACGTGGCCAACATCTCCCTCCTATCTCTCTCCCTCTCCTCCCGCCTCATGGAGCGGGGGGAGGAATCAACACTAAATTCTTCCTTCTCTGGTCTGCGGTGCCAGCTTGGAACTGGGCCAGTTCAGAGCCTGGACCAGGTCAGAGCTGGGCTAGGGTCTGTTCTCTCAGGCTGCTGCCCCACTGCCAACTCTGGGAACACAGCAGGGCCCTGACCAGCCACTGCATTCTCTCTGTCCCGTCTCCCCCCTACTCAACCCGGAAGGTGGAGAAGATGGAGCCCCGTGCCCGTGTGCTGGGGCAAAGCCCCCAGTGAAAAGAGGCAGGACTAGACCGTAAGCCCTCCTTTACGGTGTCACCTTCATGCCCACCCCCCCAGAACAGGCTAGTGGGACGATTCTCTTGAAGCAAAATGCACCTTTTACTTCATGAAAGCGCAAACCCGTACATCTGAAAACGCCGGTGGTTTTCGACCTGCAGCAAGGGTTTAAACAAAAGGTGCTCCCAGGCTTCAAAATACAGCTGCCCCAAAGGATTGGGGTAGCTTCTCCTTCCCAAAGCCTAGAGCTCGCGGCTAATCAGGACCAGCCTGTGCAAAACCAGGCGATAAGGGAGGCTTTGGTAAAGGTTAGGGGAAGGTGCTGGTTTCCAAGCAGGCGTGAAGGATAAGGAATTTGACTGTGAAACGCATGCCAGGCGTCCTGGTTGTGCTTGTAGGGAATCACAAGACACCCAGCCTCTAACCATGACTTACACACCCCTGGATGTCGGTCTGGGGCACAGACAACGAAATGTCATTACTCTGCCGCCTGAAGACCTGCGTTACCAGAAGCTTTTACAAATAAACGGTATCGAAATCACAGTAGAGCAAATAAAAGAGTAGACCCAGCCTTGAGGTCCTCTCGTGGGAATCACGTGCCAAGGTCCAGGCTACAGCAGTCAGCTGAGGGTGATGTCCTGGCAGCAGTTTCCCCAGAGCAGCTCCGTGTCACTGTCGGGGGTTTCCAGTGCTGCTCTGAGGAGCAGAACTTGAAACTGCCAATGAAACAGAAAAGGCTCCTGAGAGACAGAAAGTCCTTCCGGGAGGTCACATTTCTATTTGATCCCGCTATAGTCACTGGTGGGTGGGTGGGTGACTGAGACCCAAGTTCCCCCTGTGCCTCTGAAACACCACAGTGCTTCCAGCCTCGCCCAGACTGGTGGCCCAACATCAGCTTCAGGCAAGTGTTTTTGGGGCAATCTCTTGATGCTTGAAATGGTTAATCTTCCAACAGGGTGCTTTTTAGACTTCATTGTCTCTGGGTTATGCCAGCACGGCTCAGCTTCCTCCCAGTGCAGGAGGTAACTCAGCAAATCTTAAGGCTAAGTGAGTAAGTGAAATCAGGAAGCCTCTATTGCCCAGCGAGCAGCAGCTGGAGTCAGTGCCTGAAGAACACGGCGAAGTCTTCAACCACAATTCAGCCTTTACATCAAGTGCAAATGCCTGTCCTGAACACACGTGTCTCTCTTCAGTAGAGTTAACTAAACTCTGTACAGGAGCCGCGTGGCGATGCTCTGCGGTCTGTGCCTTGCAGGAGGATGGAGTAGGTGGTCCCTGGGAAACCCACCTATAAGAGGGTTGCCAGGAGGACAAAATGCAATCCAGTCCGTTCTGCCTCTGCTCTCCCAACATCGTTCTCACCTGGGAGTGTATCAGTAGGACGTGGCTAGAGGCCACATCTCCTATATGAAGACGCTGTTGTACTGTTGTTTGCGATGTGGGACATCATCATCTGCGTGTTTGTTAAGAGGCTGGTGTGTCTAAACAACCCCAGATAGACCTTTAAACGCTTTAAAGCTTTTGGGGCAGAGCAGATGCTTGGAGCAGCACAGTAGGAACTTGGAGCACCTTGGTTAACCTAAACTGACCACTGGAAGGACCCTTCCTGAGAAGCAATACTTCAGCTGTCCTGGAGTATTAGAGGTACTTAAAGGACACACTCCCAGGGGTCCAAATGGACTGGGGTTTGGTGGATTTGCCACCTAGCTGAGGAGGTGGATCACGAGGAGACAAGGCTAGTACCACCTCTGCCTGCAGTGGTGTCTGAAAGGACCATGGAGGTTCTCTCTGTGTGCAGAGCCACTGTGATGTCTTTTCTTGTAGAGGTCCCTTTTGACAGACCGTGAAGAGTGCCTACCTGTGGGGCCACGCTCAGGCTTGTCTTTCCAGGGTGAGAGGTGGAGCTTGTTAATCTCATGGCAGTCAGCAAAGCTCTCGGGGTAACTGTTGACCTTGAACACATCCCTGGGTATCTTTCTGATACGAGTGTTGTCACAGATCACCGCTGACAGGGAGACATTTCTCAGCGCCTGCAGCTGCTGCAGAGTGAAAACTCCTGGGTTCTCCCACCAGAATCTGCAATGACATTTTCAGAAAGGGCTTACAGCCTCCTTAAAGGCTTTTGGGGCTGATTACTCGCCATGGTGAGACTCTGACCAAGGTGAGTCTCTGCTCAGACCCACTTAGATTCCTTAGGCACCAGGCACATCTAGACACCACTTTGAAACGAGGTGCCTTCAGCGTGGCCAGGCGTGGATTCAGCCACTCGTCAGGCACAGAACACACGGCATCCTCGGGGCCTGATCCTCCCTTTTTGTACCCTGAGAGCAGATGGCACCTCAGACAGAGGTTGCTGCGGATCACCCAGGGCCTGGAGCTGACACTCCTCATTCACATGGGTCAGTGTGAACGGGCTGCCAGAGAGTCCTTTGGCAACTGGGCTAGAAACAAGGCATGAGCCTTGCTGGGGGCACTCACTGATGTTCTGAGGATGGGCTGGATTAGCGTCACATGAAATGTTCTTCTTCCCATAATTAAGGAGAAGGTTTGCTCTCGGAGCTGCCTACCTGTCCCCATCACGCAGGTTCCGGAACTGGGTGGCAATGATGCAAGCCAGGAGGGGTCCAACTCTGCCCTGGGGAACAAAGGGCTCTGCAACTGCCCCAATCCAGAGGTCGATATTAGCTGGTGTCCCATATAACTCCATAAACTTCTTGGCCAGTCTGGGATTGCCTAGGACCTCTGATAATTCTTCTAGGTTTTGAGGCTGGGAGAGCCCACAGAAGTGCCTCCATGCATTGTAACCTGGAAAAGCAGGACCAGCAGCCAATCAGGACTATCATCTCCCCACCACCTGCCTAGGCTTTTGGAGCCAACAGATCCCTTGAACCACAAACAAGGTCCGCTTCTTCCCCTGACCATAAAGGATCTGAAAGACACTGTCAGCTGGACAGGCACAATAACTGCCGCGTTTCCAAAGGTCCTTCTAAACTAACAACTAGGGCTGTCTTTGCATGTGACTACAAGTTCATCTCACCCTGTCCACTGGTTCTATCCAGTGCTGAGGGCAAGTGCCCCAGTCCTTGCAGTGTTCTAGGACTTAAAGTCCTGGAAAGGAGCAACATTTGGTTGTGCTTAACCCAAGAGCACCCATCCTTCTCCAGTGCCTGGAGGAATCATACCTACGGGCACAAGTGTCTTCTGCCCAGAGCTCTGGGCTGTCTGAAGAGGCAAAATAAACGTTGATAAGCAAAGAACAAAGCACAGATGGTCTGTCTAGCTCATGTGAAAGGTGAACTTGGTTGCTCTTGACCATGCATTCTGTAACCTTCATGCTCTCTCCTTGTGGTACACCATTGCTTCTACCCCTCATATTACACGATCTCAACTGCCACCTTTGCTTTCCAAAACTTTTGACTTTAAAACCTCAAAAAAGGTCTTGCTAATACAGAGACCTGTTCTTCTCTGAGCTTAACTGTCTACCCATCCTTTGCTCTCAGGTCAAGGTACTGCCTCTTCCCACTGGTACAGAAAAACCTTTATCGATTTCACAGAACCACAGAACGTTAGGGATTGGAAGGGACCTTGAAAGATAATTGAGTCCAATCCCCCCATCACAGCAGGATCATCTAGATCAAGTGGCACAGGAACATGGCCAGACAGGTTTTAAACATCTCCAGAGAAGGAGACTCCACAATCTCCCTGTCATCCTCCCCGTGAAGAAGTTCCTTCTCATATCAACGTGGAACCTCCTCTGTTCCAGCTCACACCCATTGCCCCTTGTCCTACCATCAGGTCCACTGAGCAGAGCCTGGCTCCGTCCTCCTGACACTCACACTTTCCGTAATTATCAACATGAATGGGGTCACCCCTCAGTCTCCTCTTTTCCAAGCTCAAGAGACTCATCTCCCTCAGCCTTTCCTCAGCAGGAAGATGTTCCACTCCATCACCTTTGTGGCTCTGCACTGGACTCTCTCCAGCAGTTCTGTGCCCTTCTGGAACTGAGGGGCCCAGAGCTGGACACAATATTCCAGATGTCAGCAGAGTAGAGGAGGAGAACCTCTCTTGCTCTGCTAACCACTCCCCTTCTGATCCACCCAAGGATGCTGCTGGCCTTCTTGGCCACAAGGGCCCATTGCTGGCTCCTGGCCATCCTGCTGCCCACCAAGACCCCCAGGTCCTGTTCTCCTATGCTGCTCCGTAACAGGTCAGTCCCCAGGCTATACTGGTACCAGGGGTCATTCTTGCCCACATGCCAGACTCTACACTGCCCTCGTTACAGTTCGTTCAATTTCTCCCTGCCCAACTCTCCAGCAGAACAAAAAAAAGGGTGCTGTTCTCAGGAGATGCAGACCTGTATCTCCTTACCTGGAAGGCCATGGTCTCTCCCCCGTTGCATGTTCAGGGCTGCAAGATCCAGACCCATTACTGATGTCTGTTCGAAAAGGTGGTTCCGGAGCTCCTCAACGAGCACTTGATTCTGTTCCATCAGTTTTGCACGATCAGCCACCATGCCCCGGATCAGTGGGTCGATGCCTCCTGCATTCGGTGCAAATCAGGAAAAGACCCTGTACCAAGTTTCAGCTTTGATGGTCCCTTCTGGGAGCTGAAATTGCTGCGTTCAGTGACTTTTCTACTCTGGGCTGTGTGGAGTCTCCCCAGCTTCGTATCTGCATTTCAGCAGATGCTGTTGGGTAGGTTCATATCTGCATCCGCCAATAGAGGGCAACTGCCTTTAAGAACTAGGTTCCCCACCCCTCCACCTTCCCTGCTGCAGCCCTAAGTCAACCTGGTATCCACCAGGACCTTTCTGCAGAACTGCTCCGTAGCCTGGCAGCCCCCAGCTTGCACCGACACGGGGGGTTCTGCCCAGGGTTTAGGTTTTGCTGTTGATTTTGTGTATAACCAGCTATCAATGGATAAATATTGGTTAAACCATTAGGTGCAATAACAGAATCAGTTTAGGTGTGTGGGTCTAGGGAGCTAAAGCAGTTTCAGGAGTCTGGGCTCTGTCCTCCCGGCTGATCTCCACTGGAGTGTCTGCATCTGGACCAGACCAGCAGTGCTGGTGACTCTCCCTTCTCACCTTCCATTATAATTCTCCATGTAGCGCAAAAGGTCAAATGAAGAGGGACACGGGAGGATGAACCCAAAGGCTGAAAGCTGTCATCCAGGCGGGACACAAAAGGCTGTACTGAGGTATGACCAAAGCGGAAAGCCAGGGAGAACACGTTTGAGACTGTAGGATCCACATTCTCCTTGTAGCCGCTGTACAAAGGGATCCACTTGCTGGTCTCCTTCCCAAGCACAAGTGGGAGGTAATCTCTGTATGTTATTATCTGAAAACAACAAACACAGAGCAAGCTGCCAGCAGCTGTAGCAGAAACGGTGTCAAAGGCAAGTGCAGAGCACTTGACGGACTCGCCTTTTTCAGAGCAAGGTCAAGTCCACGAACATGGACTGTCTGTCCCATAGCAGAGTTTGCAAAGAACTTCAAAAAAAGAAGCTGCAGCAATGGCATGTTTTTCATATACATGACCTATAATTATGTCTAATATTTACACAGAGACACATCTATTTAATACAATATACTGAAATTATTTAGTATCATAGAATCGTTAGGGATTGGAAGGGACCTCGAAAGGTCATCCAGTCCAATCCCCCTGCTGCAGCAGGATCCCCTAGATCCGGTTGCACAGGAACATGTCCAGGCAGGTTTTAAACATCTCCAGAGAAGGAGACTCCACAACCACCCTGGGCAGCCCCTTCCAGTGCTCTGTCACCCTCACTGGGAAGAAGTTCCTTCTGATATTTAGATGGAACCTCCCATGTTCTGGTTGCAGAGTATCACAAATATTTCGCCTGTGGTTTGGCTACCTACATCATTCTTGAGCCAAGAAGTGTTAAATAAACAAAAGCGATGAACTAAAGCGATGCCTAGGTTTTTTTATGCCACACCAGTGAGTGTACGGATTAGCGATGAGGCAGAAATTACACACGAAGAAAGACTGATGTCTTTCTAATGTGTAAAAGGTTTTCTCCTGTCCCGAAGTGTCCCAGAGGGGGGTGTGATGCTGTTACTCACCCCTGATTTTACATGCCAGACACAAATAGCTAAAATTAAAATGCTGTTTGTGACATTAGCACGTGGCCTGTAACTGAAAATGAATAAAAGCAAACCTTACAAGTCAGCATCTGGCCCACGAGCATGAACGTCCACCAGAGGCAGAATAAATCACGACTGTTACCTAACAACAGATGGCCCTGGCTTGGCCAAGCTTTGCACTTAGACGAGATGACAATTTAAATAGACGACGCAGACCTGAGAGTGCTGGCAGAAGGGCTGGAAAAACGTCAGTCTGGAAAGACAATACTTGACATGAGACCCTGGCTTTACTATTCTCATTTTGCTTTTGATCTGCTCTACAGCTCAGCGATGGTGCAGCCAGATGAGATGGATGGATAGACAAATATAGAGCCTAAAAATCCAGCCGCAATCTAGTCAGCTGGGATGCAGAAACACATCTTCTCCTGGAGATAAAGTCTGAAGCTGTTGTTTGTTCAGCATTTGAGTAACAGCAGTATTTTTAACGCCCTTGCCACCAGAACACATTCAGAGCGTTATATAATTGAAATCAAATTAACCAGAGCTATAAACGTGTAGAAATGAGACGTCCCTATAGAATAAAACTCCCCGCTGACTATTTTTGCACTCTGCTGGCTGTTTTGGGGCCTGTTGATCTGCCTCTGAACTCATGGAACAGCAATAAAGACTTTAAGGCTCCTTACATAAGATCAGAGTTGTCAGGGCTCTAACAGGGATTAAGCTTTGGAGCCCTGTGTATCTCTAAACTCAACTGGCAGTGGAAATCCTGTTCCACTGTGCGAGAATATTCCAAAACTGGCCGCTTGTGCAGCTGCAGCCTGAGCCTTGTGTCATGTGGTTTTGCTTTTGAAAGTCCCTACTGCCCAGCTGCATGAAAATCCGTAGGCATCTTCGCTTTCATCACAACTGCTTGTAACTCTTACGGGGCAGAAGGAAGCACCGCTACTGCATTCCACGAGGTTCCATCGAACAGAGGGGTAGCGTCCTACTACTCCAGGGTCTTTGAGAGCTCTTCAAAAAGCCATCAGAATTTCAGAAGCCTGTCTCTTGGCTTCTCAATGATTAGGACTGGCAATACTGCTTGTTTTGGCTTTTGCAAGGCATGTCCTGTCAGCCACAGATGTTTCCTGGGGAGCAGCGTGCCACCGCCTCCACTTCCGTGCGTCTGAAAAAACCCCACGACGGAATCAATCCTCGCGTGCCCATGACGGAGGAAAATCATAGAAGCATCAGGGATTGGAAGGGACCTCAACAGATCATCCAGTCCAATCCCCCTGGCACAGCAGCATCACCTAGACCAAGTGGCACAGGAACACACCCAGGTGGGTTTTAAATGTCTCCAGAGAAGGAGACTCCACAACCCCCTTGGGCAGCCCCTTCCAGTGCTCCATCATCCTCACTGAGAAGAAGTTCCTTCTCATATTTATATGGAACCTCCTCTGTTCCAGCTCACAGCCATTGCCCCTTGTCCTATCACTAGATGACACTGAGCAGAGCCTGGCTCCATCCTCCTGACACGCACCCTGTGAAGAAGTTCCTTCATCATGTCTTGGAACAGGCTGCCCAGGGACGGCGTTGAACTGACATTCTTGGACATGTTCAAAGTTGTGGCAACCTAGTGTTCAAGGCTCTGATTTAGCAGTGGGCTTGTTAGAGATGATCCTGCTGCGGCGGGGGGGATTGGACTGGATGATCTCTCAAGGTCCCTTCCAATTCCTAGTGTTCTGTAATCTTAAAGGTCTTTTCAAACGTGAGTCTATGATTCAAGTTGTCCCAAGGAGCCCCACCGCTCTACACTAGAGCTCCATCTCTGACAAACCAAAGAGAGTCTTAAAGAAAACAAGTGACATTTGTTCCTTCACAGGAACAAAAGCTCCGAGGAGACAGGATTAAAACACCAAAGAACAATCTTAATGTGCTGTTCTTGTAATTTGCCTTGATGAGGCGACTTGATCTTCACCATTGCCTCGGAGACCAGCTCCATGCTGGAATATTGCAGCTAACACAACCAGTTGCCAGAGCAGAGTGGGCAAACGGAGCCAGGCGCCTCAGCGTGCCAAAGGGTGCTCTGTCCAGGCAGCTTCAGAGGGCTCCTTGCAGTAAACAAACGCTGTAACTGGGCTTCTTCCAATTTCTGTTTATGACTAAGAGGTCTCCCAGGGAATTGTGCCTCAACTTCTTCCAGCCTGGATCTTCACACTTGTGCTTCTAGCACCCCATTGCAACCACTGCCCATTCAAGCGGAGGAGCCTCCCACATTCCACTCAAGTGCTGGCTGCTTCTCAAAGCTGCTGGGGGTCCCATTTTTCTCTAAAAGCACTACTTTTGGTAGCTTAAAAGTTGATCTATTAACTATCCAACCACTC
Source organism: Phoeniculus purpureus (assembly GCA_028565055.1). Taxonomy (NCBI): domain Eukaryota; kingdom Metazoa; phylum Chordata; class Aves; order Bucerotiformes; family Phoeniculidae; genus Phoeniculus; species Phoeniculus purpureus. The sequence continues at coordinate 1,323 of JAOXOE010030008.1, read as the reverse complement.
CTAGTGACCTCAAGATGAAGCAGATAGAAAGTGAATGGGTTTTGACCATAAAAGACAAGGTGTAGTGTCTTTCAAACCTATTTTTAATGAACATCTTCAGGAATTTCAGGTCGAGGAGATGACACTGGATCTTCTTTCAAGGTATGCTTTTGGCTACAGAAACACTGGGAAGCACAAATGTGCTTTCACAAGCCCAAAGAGCTGCATGCAGCTTCAGAGAGAGCTGCAGAAAGGTCATCTGAGGAGCTGGGCTTCTTGAAAACCCTGGGCTGACAGAGCAAACAGCCAGCTTTGCCTTCATAAACCACGTATTTCACACTTTTTGAAAACCTCAGAATAATTGTTTCAGGCTGTCTGGCTGTTGCTGGAGATGTTTCTGTCCTGCTCTCGTAGCCAGGATGCTGAACCTGCACTGAGCAGTGTCGTGGCCTTTGGCATGTGAATCCTAACTGGTGAACAGAACCTGTGAAGCTGGAACTTGATCCTCAGCACAGCTAGGGCTGAACTTCAGCAGCTTTCTGGACACAGAGACCGCTCTCTGGGAAACAGAACTTAATGCACTTGTGGCCTAGGGGTTGATTCTCACTCACCCCAGCAGCTCCCAGCACTGTGCAAAGCACACAGCACAGATAATGGTGTAAACGAGAATCAGGTCTTGCTGCCCCTGTTTCTGGTTTCCTCTGTCAGTTTGAAGAGAAGATGTAGGAAGGTTTACAAATTTGTAGAGGAAATGGCTGTATAATTTCACTATTGATTTGGCTGGGTGATGGCAACCATATGGCTCCCTGAGAATACACCACACTCGGAGCAGCGCTGGCCCATCTGAAAACACCAGGAGTTCCTGAAACATTGCTTTTGCTATCAGCACACGATAAACAGGGCAGTAACTGCAGATGGGAGACTGTCTCTGGAACCACCACTAACTGAAAGGCACAGGGATGGTTTTTAAGAGCAAAAGAAGGAGATTAAACCATTTAAACTTCTACATGGACTGTGACTCACAGCCATAACACTTCAGTGCTTGCTCTGTAATACCATGAACTGCTACACTGCCTTGTTTGCAGAGCTGATGTGTCTTTGCAGGCTTACTCACCCCACCATGGATCCTTACATGGACATGTAAAGATGAGCACAGGAACGAGTGAATGATAGGATAATTCATGGAATCACAGAACATTAGGGATTGGAAGGGACCTCCAAAGATCATCCAGTCCAATCGCCCTGCCACAGCAGCATCACCTAGACCAAGTCACAGAATCACAGAACATTAGGGATTGGAAGGGACCTCCAAAGATCATCCAGTCCAATCCCCCTGCCACAGCA